>NW_007362588.1:0-48804 GCF_000346735.1 Prunus mume
TTTCTCTAAGTTGACCCTCTCCGAAAAAGAGCATCAACACTCTTGAAACTTCTTGTTCCTTTGTACTTTTCCAATGAATGACAAATCGTTTTGTGGAACATCAAGGGTGGAACCAAGAATTTTTCAATGGATGGGCTACCCAAAGTTATTAGCTTCAAATTTAATGATTATTTTATTTGGTACTTACAATTTCTATAATCTTTCTAGAAATAAAAGTAAACATTAAATCATATAAACTATTCTAGTTCATAGCTCCACAAACTAATTTTCAATAAGTTTTAACATAAACCAAATATGGTTTAACACCATAGCGGCTTTGTACTTGTTTATGTTGTTCTTATCAATAAAATATTATCGCTCTTTACCAAAACCAAAAAACAAAAATATATTAAATGCAACTGAAAAACACATATGATCAAAATGAAAATATGTTCAATAACATAACTAAAAGTGAACCTATTTTAATGTGTATTTTTATTGCTGCCTTCCAACTAAATTTATAAATAAATAAATAAAGGACTTTTTTATTGCTGCCCTTCAACTGAAAGTGAACCTTAGCTGGTTATTGTGTTCCAACTTCGTTTCTTGTCATTTGATCTCCTCATTATTAAGACACAACAATTCTTGTACTTTGCAGTTGAATGTTCAATTTGGTGTTTCAGTTTGCTTTCCTTCCCTTTGGCATCTGCTCAATATATATCACACGGTTCGGGAGACGAGCAACTCATCCTCTTCATAGCTGAATTAGTCACAACGTGATTTCGATCTGGATCCAAAAACTATATCAGTGATGTTTATGCATTGTCTCCCCACCACCGGATCACAAACCCCATCAGCACCTATATTTTACTTATAATATATAGCTTGAGTATCTTCAATTCGGTAACAATGTCATGGGATGCATTGCACCATCAACCATAAAATATGCAGAACACGAGTGGTATTGTACCATCTCTCTCTCTCTCTCTCTCTCTCTCTCTCTCTATATATATATATATATATTCATGAAACGCAGGCCCGGCCCTGGGCCAGGGCAGGAAGTGCGACCGCTCTGGGCCCTGGCTCAAGGGGGGCCCAAATATATTTTTTTTTTTCTGGCATTGTCAGGTCATATTTAACGGTTATATAAATAAATAAAAAAACATATTGATATAAAGTATTGCCAGCGGTGTTGGTTAGGCCTGATTCTTAATTCGAGTCTTTACAAAGTTTGAATCCCAGCATTATGTTTCCTTCCTTATGCTTTTTTTTTTGTCTTCAAGTATGCAAGTTATTTTTAGTAGTTCAATGAAATTTTTTTTTTTTGGGGTCTGCCATTGTTTTTTTTTTTATAGAGAAATGTATATAAAATAAGCAAGTTCTTTTTAGTACTCCAATGTTTTTATATACATCTCTCATTTTATAATATTATGTAGAGATATATATAAAAAACCACATAGATATATCTCACATTATAATATTATGTAGAGATATATATAAAAAACCACATAGATATATCTCACATTATAATATTATGTAGAGATATATATAAAAAACCACATAGATATATCTCACATTATAATATTATGTAGAGATATATATAAAAAACCACATAGATATATCTCACATTATAATATTATGTAGAGATATATATAAAAAACCACATAGATATATCTCACATTATAATATTATGTAGAGATATATATAAAAAACCACATAGATATATCTCACATTATAATATTATGTAGAGATATATATAAAAAACCACATAGATATATCTCACATTATAATATTATGTAGAGATACATCTCTCATCATTTTCTTTTTTGTCTTCGATCCTTTCTTATATAGAGATATATATAAAATAAATGATATTATGTAGATCTCATTTTATAATATTCTACATCTACATATATTTTTCCTGTGTGGTATACATATATATAGGGTCTATTTTCGGCGTTGCCCCGGGCTTTGAAAATCTCAGGACCGGCCCTGATGAAACGGAATAGCTAGCTAGCTTTTCTATCCAGCATTCCAGCTCAGCCTCCCGTCCCCTGTGATGAGTTCTGTATCACTCTGCCCAGGAAATATTTTTGCATTAATTTATATTCATTATGTGGTACATTGTCTGTGTCAGAATCATTCATCACCTTCCATTTCCCACCAACTGGTTTTTTAATATCATACACATGCACATGCTGCTAGTGTTCGAAAAATCGGCCTTGGCGGCCGCCTAGCGGTGCCTAGGAGTGGCCTGGGGGGGTCTGGGCGCCTGGGCGGTCCTTCATTTCCGAGAGATTTAGGCGGCACCATGTGATAAATTAAGCGAAGAAGATTTGGCTGGATCTGTTCCACGAGCTTGCAGGGCGGCAGCACCAGGTGGTAAACGCGAAGAAGATGACCTAATGGAATACGCTGTACACGTTGTTTTGTTGGGTAGGAGTTATTAAGCTATACGTATCGTTTTGGTGGGTCGGAGTTATGGGCCCAACAAACAAAAGCCCTTTCGGTCTATACCCAAAAATTGCAATGTTATATTTTTAACTAAATATGTTAATTGACTAATAGAGTATTATTATATGCTTTATGCTTAACTTTTTCCCCATGTTTTATATCAATGATGGTACTTTCTAATTTAGGCCTCTAATTTATATATCATTTGATTTTGCATGATATTGGTATACATTTATAATTTATAATACATAATAATAATAATAATAATAATAATAATAATAATAATAAGAAACATATAGGCTCTTATTACTCCTATAGGCGCTAGGCCCTGCCTGCTACAGGCCTGCCGCCTGCTACCGGCCTACCGCCTACCGATTTTTCGAACATTGGCATTTTCATGTTCTTTTTTCCTAGATGAAATGCATGTTGCTTTATCATACAACGCGTTCCAGACAATAAGCTTACTTGCATTAACAAGATACTCATCAGGCACCATAAGGAAGAAGAAATAGATGCAAATGAATTTGCAAATATTGATGGAGCTATCAACTCATTTTTGGTCATAAGACAGCAAATCTGATAACATCATTGAGAACACACAAAACCAACTGCAAAATTTGGAGTTGTGCCAATAAGATCTAGAAGAGTCACCTGAACACCTTTCAAGGCCTTTGATCAAAACCAGAGTTTCCTTCCTCAACATCCTCAACCACTAGCTTAGGATGTTAACTTAGTTATGGATGATTCATCCAAAATTGATTTGGCTCATGCTTGTACATGAACAATGCTTACAATATATTTTCTCGGATACTCAATAAATACTTTTCTCTCTACAATTTATTTCAATATTACAGTATTTTTTTGTTCTCATACGATTTTTGGGAAAATTAATACCAATGTTTGAAAAATCGCTATGCGGTAGGCAGGGGCCTAGCCCAGAGGAGTAATCAGTGCCTAAGTGGGCGCCTAGGCATTTCTTTTTTTCTTTAATTATTTTGTACTGTAAATTATAAATTTATACCAAAGTTATTACAAAAATGTATATATATGAGTCATGATATATCCTTAGATATAAAGCAGAGGGTTGAAATAAAAACACAAATAGGTTATGTTTTAGTAATATGGGTCCAAGCTCATAAGAGAACCTTGTTAAAATACCAGCCCATAAGTGAAACACAGCGTTTCACTAACCCTATCTTCATCTTTTTTTGGACGAACCCTATCCTTGCTTATCCCTCATCTCTCTGCCTCCATCACCTCCCATCTCTCTCTACCTCCATCGTCTCTCCTCTTTCTCTGCCTCCATCATCTCCTCTTTCGCACCTTTGAAATAAGATGAGTCTAGCAACAGCTA
This sequence comes from Prunus mume, assembly GCF_000346735.1. The sequence continues at coordinate 3,788 of NW_007362588.1, forward strand.
CAAAGAAAAGAAGAAAAATTCAAAGATACCTCTGACAAGTAGAAAAGAAGCTGTCGCTGCTATTGATTGGGTCAATAAGAGTAGAGAAGCAGCCACCCTACCCACCGAGGCCCCCAGACTTGCCCAGGTGCTGCCTAACTCCCTGGCCACTCCTAACGATTAGGGTGAAATGGAGGTAGCGTCCTCCCGCCTAGCACCTAGGCGCCGCCACCTAGGCCGATTTTTCGAACACTGATTCTAATATTGGAAGGATCACTGCTCAATGAATTAACCTCAATTTTATTTTAGTTTTTTTTTTCTCTTTCTGATAAAACTTAATAACATCAGAACACGAAGCATTTGCTGGTAAAACTCATAAGTTTCACGAATATGTTAAATCGATGTCAAGTCTGTCCATGTCTAATTATCTCCAGGAAAATAATCAAATCAGTGGCAGGGCCGGTCCTGAGATTTTCAAGGCCCGGGGCAACGCCGAAAATAGACCCTATATATATGTATACCACACAGGAAAAATCTATGTGGATGTAGAATATTATAAAATGAGATCTACATAATATCATTTATTTTATATATATCTCTATATAACAAAGAATCGAAGACAAAAAAGAAAATGATGAGAGATGTATCTCTACATAATATTATAATGTGAGATGTATTTATGTGGTTTTTTATATATATATATATATCTCTACATAATATTATAAAATGAGAGATGTATATAAAGGCATTGGAGTACTAAAAAGAACCTGCTTATTTTATATACATTTCTCTATAAAAAACGATGGAAGACCCAAAAAAATTAATAATAATTCATTGAACTACTAAAAATAACTTGCATACTTGAAGACCAAAAAAAAAATGCATAAGGAAGGAAACACAATGGGCCTAACCAACACCTCTGGCAATACTTTATATCAAGATGTCTTTTTATTTGTTTATATAACCGTTAAATATGACCTGACAATGCCAAAAATAAAATAAAATTTGGGCCTCCTTGAGCCAAGGCCCAGGGCGGTCGCACTTCCTGCCCTGGCCCAAGGCCGGGCCTGATCAGTGGGACTAATTAATCCATGACACTCACATGGCAGACTCAGATCTCACATCCAATAGAGATAATTGTGCTTGTTTTCGTGCTGTTCGGGGAACAGTTCATCAAGTCTGCTACAAAGCATTTTTCTACAATATGGAAACAGAATATTGCATGGTTAATCGGTATTGCATGGTTTTTCCACTAGCTCCTGGAGCAACAATCATGAAATTAAGATATCACTTACATTAATAGGATGCATGGTTTTTGTCTCTCCACGTGCGATCATCACATTAAAATATAATGGTTCTTCAATTATAATAGCAGACTCTGGGATTTTATATGCAAAATGAATCAGCTCATGAGTTGTACGGGTCCCCTGCCTCAACCAACACTATATATTAAGTAGATGCATATGGAAAGGAACACATCAATCTCAATTGTGCATTAACTACAAGGTCTTCTTCTCTATCCTCTCGCAACACACAAACAAGAAATGGCTTTCCACACGCGCTCTAACAGCTTCCCGTCTAGGCCACACCCGGTCCTTCAAGAAGTTGATGAACTCTTGTGCAGATTGAGATCTTCTGAGGCCACCTCCACATCTTCATCATCAATTGCACAAGAACTTCAATCAATCCTACAAAGAAGGCGGGGATGGAGGTGAGAAACTGGAGTCAGAAGTGAGGTTAACAAATACTTGACCTCGAGGAACATGGTGAAAAAGACAATCCACAAGGCTATGAAGAATCTCAAGGCAATAGAAAACAGATCAACTTTCTCTTTCCTCAACTAGGGTCATGAGACCATTGCCATTGTTAGCAAGTTGAGAGAAAGTAGAAGCAGTCACTCTTCCAGTGTTTGAATCACTTTCTTCCTTCATCTCGGGCCAAAGTCACAGACAAGAAGCTGGTCATTGGTGTCCAAAAGTCACATACAACCACTCATAAATAATCAACAACTTTCAGTAGAAAACATAATACCAAGAGAAATTTTGGACCTTTGGATGAACCTTAAGGCTAGGGCTTCCTTCTGTTGGAATGACAAACATGATACAATTTGGCATGTTCCCCTTCTATTGGAAGACTGTTAACCAATGAGGAAGGAAGATTGCTTTGTAATAAATATAGTCCTTTTCTCCTTCTATCTGGAAAAAAAACACAGTAAATCCCACATTGAAAAAACATAACATTTGTTAACTACTTAATATTGCTAACTCGTAAAATTTTGATTGCCGAGCCTAGTAATGCGGGCTTGTGACCCAACATGGGGGCATTAAAGGTGGAATGTGGGAAGGTCTTGTTAAGACGCAGACAACAGGTCCAGTGTCGGTGTTTGCCCCTATGGTTATAGTAGGCTTCTACAAAGATGCTGAGGGGCCACGTATTTGGCTCCCAAGTTGACGGCTAATCTCAGTTGGCTGGTTGACAGCATTGTGGAAAGGCAGTTGACTTATCAGAGCAGCTGTGGCAGACATAACGGCATCTGATCTCACTCTGGGCCGACTGAGATCCGCTCTTTACTTGACCACTGACCACCACCTTTTTACCTCCCTCCTCCCATAACCCACGATGCCAACCCAATTCCTCTTTTTTTTGTTTTTATATGTATATTAGCTTTTTCGATTTTGAACATAAAATAACATACCTTGCATGCAAATACATCATCTATCTGATATCAAATTCATGCACAATTTTGCTTTGTAAATGTTCCAATCCATGGGCCATGGCGTCAGTTAAGGTTAATTCAGAGAACATCTTCCTAACAGATTTGTAGAGGCCAAGAATATTTAAACTATTAATGCAAAAGTTTCATCCTCACGTGGGATAATCTCAAAAAATTCAAAGGAGTTTCTGAAATTATGATTGAGACCACATGGGATTTTTGCAAGCAAATCAAATATCTCAAGGGAGATGAATATAATCAACAACTAATGTCTAATAGCATTCAAAGGAGTATTTGACTCCCACACGCTTTGAGCAGTAAACATTATACCAAGAAGGATGTCTAAACTCGGCCATACGGTTGTGATGTATATATATTTATTCCTTTTCCTCTTCTCTCTTGAAAATACTGTAGATCCTACATTGGAAAAGTGTAATACGTGTTATGTACTTAATATTGTTAACTCCTAAAACTTTTATCGCGAAGCTTAGTAATATGAGCATGTGACCCAACATGAGGGCATTAAAGGTGGAATTTGGAAATTAGCGTTAAGACATGGACAACCTACGGCACAATGCTCTCGGCACGGTTGCTCGCAGGCTACCCTACAGTCCTAGCAATCATGGTGGCTTATCAGAGCAGCTGTCGATCACGCTAGGCCTAGGTACGCTCTTCACTTGACCGCCACCTGTTTTAGTTTTCTGCGATTTTCCATGACCTGTTCAGATTTAATTCAAAACCTATACATTTGCTTCCGTCAATCTCTCCAACCACAGTAGGCAGCCAATCCACTTTTGCTTTGCTTATTAATTCAAAATAAAATGTTTGGGGAGCAGTCCAATTCATAAAGTCCGCTAGCTACAAACCATTTTTCAACATCATGGAAGCAAAACGCAATTGCACATGATTTTCATTGAACAATACAGATTGCAAATCTTGCCTGCTACTTGCTTAACAATCATGCCAAGGACCTGAAAAATAATATGAACTTTCTAATCACATAAATTTATCAGCATATAATTGAGTTTATGCATTAGGGTTAAGCATGTTAGTTTATAGAACTCTGTCCAATATGTTAGTTATGAGCTAAATTAATGAGTTCATGAATTGGGATCCAATTCAAATCATGTTACCCTTCTCACGGATATGATTGAAGAGGATGAGATTCCATGTCCCCCTCCTCAACCAACACTATATATTAAGCAAACACATGGAAAAGATATAACATTAACCACTTCTTTCAAGGTCTTCTATTCTATCTTCTCACAATACTCAACAAGAAGAAATGGCTTTCCACACTCGCTCCAACAGCTTCACCTCAAGGCCACACCCGATCGTTCAAGAAGTTGATGAACATTTGTGTAGATTGAGATCTTCTGACGCCACCTCCACATCCTCCACATCAATCAGCCACAAACTAATTGGCCTTCAAGACTTGCATAGTTGTGTTGATAGGTGGTTTCAGTTGCCCCTCACTCAACAAGCCTTGGCCCAAGAGCAGAATGAGAAATCGACTAATGAGCTATTAGATGGTTCTCTCAGGCTCTTGGATGTTTGTAGCAGTGCCAAGGATAGGAATGCGTACAGGGCCTTCAATTGATCATGCGAAGAACGCGAGGAGGTGAATCTGGAGCACTCACTGAGGTCAGGAAATACTTGACCTCAAGGAAGATTGGTGAAGAAGGCAATCCACAAGGCTATGATAAATCTCAAGGGATCCAGTTTCTCATCCCTCAGCAAGGACAATGAGACTATTGCCGCCGTTAGCACGTTGAGAGATATCGAGGCAGTCACTCTCTCAGTGTTCGAATCACTCCTGTCCTTCATCTCTGGTCCAAATTCAAGGCCAAGCAGCAGCTGGTTATTGGTTGCCAAGATTATTCACACCAAAAGAGTAGCTTGTGAGGAAGAAACAGAAGCAAATGAATTTGCCCAAGTGGATGCTGCTCTGCAATCACTCATTAAGACAAGCAAATCTGACCACAAGAATGCAGACAACCAGCTCGACAATCTGGAGTCATGCATTCAAGATCAGGAAGAACAACTTCACTGCCTATTTAGGCAGTTGATTAAAACAAGAGTCATCTTCCTCAACATCCTAAACCACTAGATATATATATTTTAGCTTTTTCGATTTTATACATAAAAAACATACATGTGTATGACAGACCATCCTCTGGATATCAAATTGATTATACAAAATGATTACTCATTTGCTTAATTGTCAATTATTTTTATTCGCATTCGTTTTCGGAACCATTGAAACAAAAATTCTACCATTTCCATCTCTTATCATCTATCATCTATACTAGGTCTGATTACAAGAGAAGATGAATCAACTCTTAAGTCAAACCTGAGGGTAAACTCAGAGGAGTATCGAAAACCAGAGCAAAAAAAAAAAAAAAAAAGGACTTGAATCTCACACGCTTCAGCCAAGAGCGAAAAAAAGGTTTTGGTTCAATTAGGACAGTCTAGCGAGCCATGATGAATCCAAGTAACCACCGATCCGTTATCCTTCCACTGCCAAGAGCGGGAGGTTGTCGATGCTCTGTGAAGCCAGCCTTACGCAGTTCCCTCCGCTCTAGAAAGAGAGTGACCCAGAGCCTTCGCTCGAGCCACAGGGTTCAACTCCTGGCTTGGAATGGGCGGTCCAGTAAATAGCCAACCCGAACCCGACCCGCTAATACTGAGCCAATGTTCCAGCACCTCAAAGCCCCCACTCGGGTTACAAGCTTGCGTTACAAAGCTCGGCGATACAAACACCTCGTGCAGGGTTTATAAAGCGTAGTGTGTGATATGAACCAAGCGATGTGGGACAAGTTGCACTCACTTTGCCTCTTAAGATCAGATCTTGAATAAGCTCAGAATTTCGTCTATACTTTTAAGTGGCGATTTAGGGAGTTGAGTGTTGAAGATTCTATTTCTCTCAAGGAAGACAACCAATAATAAACATTTCACATTCAAAGGAGACTAAAAGAAAGTTTATAGTGTTGCTTGATTTTGTTTACAACTATTCTTGTGGATGCTAGAGGATCCTCAAGACCTTGTTATTGGTAACACTGGTTGGTGAAAAATAGTAACATCAGTTCAAACATTGACATAAACAATTTTCTCCCAGGAAACAGTAAACACATATTAAAGTAAACATAAACATGGCAGACTCATTTCTCACACCCTTCTGATTATAATAAAAATTATGCTGCTTTTCTTTCTGTTTGCTAATTAACCAGCAACTCACCCTTTTTCGACATTATAGAAACACAATGGATGGTGACATTTTAATGCAGAATATTGCATATTTGCAGATCATGCCTCCTCCTTGGGAAACAATCATGTGAATGAAGGACCTATTGGAAGATAATATCGTTTAGGATACTTGATTGATTCTCCCTGATCATAGGGACAGATTTGATCCGTGTAAATCAATGTAATTATGTTCTATTTCCTTCCTAGAATAGGCTACCTTGTATTATATAAGTCTTGTGTCCTATTGTAAATATACATAATGAAAATATTCTGAAGTTTCTTCCAAGACTTCATATTCCTAGAACTCTAGCCGAATCACTTTTCAACATGGTATCAGAGCACCGTTTCTGGTGACTCCGAATACCCACACAGCTTCCGCAATTCCAACAAACACAATATCACCATGGGCGATCCAGAACCCATTGGGACGTCCACCCACACCCAAAACCTAAAGTTTACAGAGACATTCACAGATGTCTCAAACCCTTTTACTCTATATTCCTCAGATCAACCTGGGAATATTCTGGCCTCCAAGACACTTCAAGGAGACAACTATAGTACCTGGAGTCGTGCTATGCGAGTCAGCTTGAGCGCGAAGAATAAACTTGGCATGGTTGATGGCACCATCGACCCTCCACCAGAGACTGACAAACAATTTGCATCATGGCAAAGATGCAATGATATGGTCCTTGCCTGGATTCTCAATTCGGTCCACGAAGACATTGCAAGCAGCGTTTCTTATTACACGACAGCAGCCGAGGTTTGGGCCGACTTGCGAGATCGTTTCTCACAAGGAAACGACTCACGTATTTATCAAATCAAGAGAGAGATCGTTGAGCACAGACAGGAACAGCAATCAGTCTCGATCTACTACACGAAACTAAAAGCTTTGTGGGATGAACTGGCATCTTACAATGAAATCCCGACTTGCACCTGTGGGGGATTGAAAAAGGTGAGTAATCGGGATGAGAAAGAAAGGGTGATGCAGTTCCTGATGGGTTTGAACGACTCTTATGCAGCAGTACGTGGCCAGATACTATTGATGCAGCCACTACCAGACACTCGGAAGGCATACTCCCTTGTTCACCAACAAGAGAAACAAGTAGAGGTATCTCTGAATGGTAACAATATAAATTTACATGCCATGAATGTAACTCATAACAGGGAAGCTGCTGCACCGAAAGGAAACACCCTACAATGTTCATATTGTGATCAAAAATACCACACCGTGGATCGATGCTTTTATCTGATTGGTTTCCCGCCTGGCCATAAGTATCATGGCAAGTCAGCCAAGCCACCAAACAAAAGAAAACCTGCGGCAAACCAAGTGCAAGTGGAAACCGAGACCACCAAGGGCGCTGACTCACGACACAAGGCAACGTCCAGTGACGGTCCGAAGTTCACCACTGAAGAATATAATCAACTCATGGCAATGCTCAAGAAGAGCAGCCTCGATGGTAATCCTCAACATTTTGTGAATGCAACAGGTACAATCACACCTTCCTCTAACTTGTCAGAAGTCTTCCCAAAGAAAACCTTATATTGGATCATTGATAGTGGGGCAACGGACCACATCTCTTCCTCTCCTCACTTACTAGACAAGAAATCATTATCCATGCTAGATTCTGTTCAATTGCCGAATGGAGGACAGGTTTTAATAAACTCGATCGGTTCTATACAAGTTACCCCTCACATTAAACTTGATGGAGTGCTCCATGTGCCTAACTTTCGAGTTTGCTTATTATCTGTTAGCAAACTTACTGCAGCATTACGATGCATAGTGATTTTCTTCCCTGGTTTTTGTGTAATACAGGACATGGATACGAGGAGGACGATTGGCCTGGGCAAGCGATATAATGGGCTCTACTACTTGGCGCCAGAACAAAACCCTCGCCTTGCTCATCACATTAGCCGCAACTCCATCCTCTGGCACCAACGGTTAGGGCACCCTTTCGCCGAGCCTCTGCAAACCTTAACCAAACAAGTTCCAACAATAATGTCTGATTCTAGTCATTTATGTGACATTTGCCCTCTTGCTAAACAAACCCGTTTATCTTTTCCATCAAGTTCTATTTCTTCTAAAGCACATTTTGATTTAATACATTGTGATATTTGGGGCCCTCATCGAGTCAATTCCCATTCGGGGGCTTGATACTTTTTAACAATTGTTGATGATTATTCTCGCTATACTTGGATCCATCTTATGCGTTTTAAGTCTGAAACACAAGGGTTGTTATGTTCTTTCATTGCTTGGGTACACACACAATTTAATTGCATGATCAAAGCACTTAGGGCTGATAATGGTGGTGAATTCACCTCTTTGCGTTCTTTTTTTGATAGCAAGGGTATCATGTTTCAGACTTCTTGTCCGTCCACACCCCAACAAAATGGGGTTGTTGAACGAAAACATCGTCATCTCCTAAATGTTGGTCGAGCACTTAGGTTTCAAGCCAATTTACCACTACATTTTTGGGGGGAAAGCATACAAACAGCGTGTTATTTAATTAATCGTCTACCTACCCCTCTCCTTGCTCACAAAACCCCTTATGAAATTTTGCATCGTCAACTTCCCAATTTTTCTCACTTACGGGTTTTCGGTTGTTTATGTTATGCTACCAACCTCCATCCTCACCATAAATTTGACCAACGTGCCCAAAAATGTATTTTTGTTGGATACCCATTAGGCCAGAAAGGTTATCGCGTTTATGACCTCACCACACACAAAAAATTTTCCACTCGTGACGTGGTATTTCATGAAACCATGTTTCCTTTTCTCACACAACCTCCTGATCATCAACCTGACACACTTGTCTTGCCTATCCCCACCGACTATCCCACTCACCCTAATCCTACACAACCTCATCCAGAAACCCATTTACCCACACCACCGCCAACACCCCATTCATCTACACCTACACCCATAGCGCCCTCTTTGCCCACACCGATAGACCCTTCCACTTCCCCACCAACCATCACCGACTCCCTCCCAAAACAAGATGAATTAAACTAATCATATGCGTTGATCAGTATAATTGAGTTAAATGGTTTTTGCCTCTCTACGTATTTGTGTAAACAGGGACGTCAACGCCACTCGTGGTATCGTGTATTAATTATGATTGATTAAATGGTTGTAGCATTTTAATGTGCTAAATTAATCAATTCATGAGTTGGAATGATAGGGTGGGAAGGGACACTGCATAAACATTGCCTAGGGAACATATAGATCCAAATCGAAATCATGTTACCTCTCACTGATGATTAAAGTGGATGAGATTCCATGTCCCCCTCTTCAATCAACACTATATATTAAGCACTCTGAATTGTACATCAATCAAAAGTTTCTAAGTCTTCTGTTTTATCTTCTCACAACACACAAAGAAGAAAGGGCGTGCCTCACTCGCTCTAACAGCTTCCCTTCAAGGCCACACGCGATCGTTCAAGAAGTTGACGAGCATTTGTGTAGACTGAGGTCTTCTGAGGCTGCCTCCACATCTTCATCATCAATATGCCACAAACTAAGTGGCCTCCAAGACTTGCATGATTGTGTTGATAAGTTGCTTCAGTTGCCTTTCACACAACAAGCCTTTGCCAAAGAGCAGAATGAGAAATGGACTAATGAGCTATTAGATGGCTCTCTCAGGCTCTTGGATGGTTGCAACAGGGCCAAGGATGCTATCTTGCAAACCAAGGAATGCGTACAGGATCTTCAATCGATCATACGAAGAACACGAGGAGATGAATCTGGAGCACTCACCAGTGAGGTTAGGAAATACTTAACCTCCAGGAAGATGGTGAAAAAGATCCAAAAGGCTATGAATAATCTCAAGGGAATCGAAAACAGATCCACCTTCTCTTCCCCAAACCAGGACAATGAGTCTATTGCCATTGTTAACAAGTTGAGAGAAGTTGAAGCAGTCACTCTTGCAGTGTTTGAGTCACTGCTGTCCTTCATCTCTGGACCAAAATCACAGCCAAGCAGCTGGTCATTGGTCTCCAAGATGATGCATTCCAAAAAAGTTGCTTGTGAGGAAGAAAAAGAAGCCAATAAATTTGCACAAGTGGATGCTGCATTGAACTCACTCATTGGAGACAAGACAAGCAAAACTCAAAACAAAAGTGTCGAAAATGCACAGAACCAGCTCGAGAAGCTGGAGTTATGCATTCAAGACCAAGAAGAAGGAGTTGAGTGCCTATTTAGGCAATTGATCAAAACAAGAGTCTCCCTCCTCAACATCCTTAACCACTAGAGAGCTATTAGCCTTTTCGATTCTGTACTTGAAAAACATACATGTGTATACTACAAATACATCTTTCGATATCAAATTGATACAATCTATTGAGTAAATTGATAAACTTATTCCACAACAATAATGAATTTTTTTCTCTGTTTTTCAAGATTGAATTCTAATTTTAAGTCACGTTCATCATAAAAGTAGTTACAGAAATAAATATTAAGTTAATAATCATCAAGATTTAATATCAGAGTTCAGAGCTGTCAAGATTCTTCTTGTGTTGAGAAAAATTATCACATGCACATTCACTCACCAAAGTTGAATGGCATTTACATTAAAATATGAACAGTGATTATATACGTGTTAAGCAATGGAAACTGTGCTGGCTAGTTTTCTGTTGCAGGGACAATAGAATCAATTACCAATCTCGTGATGTTCCTCCACATCATGGAAAACGCATACTAAACTCATCTTTGTTGTTTTTGTCTGCCTCTTGCACAACAATCAACCTTAGGGGTTTGAAGATTTTAACAAGCAAACCATCTTCAAAAAAATGTGGTGAACCTCCATGAAATGGGCCAAACCAAGGTTCGAATGGTTTTAAACACTATTGACAGTTCATCTTGATAAAGTAAGCCCAAATCCACTCAAAACCCAAGTGAGAATTTGTGATTTTGTTAGAGAATATAGGTATGATATGGAATGATTCCCAAGTATATGCCAAATCATATGCTTAATAAATGATGTCACTCATTATGATATTGGGGGTGGGAGATGGGGCATTTCCAATAGAAAAAAATTATATGAAACGGGGATAACACTGTTTTGCTATCTCTAGCCAATCACACTATGCCAAGTAGAAAAATTATCACGCGTGGCATAACGTGATTAGTCAGGGATAGAAAAACAATGATATCCCCGTTGCACACTAGTGTTTCTTCATTTCCAACCTTGAAGCTTATTTTATACTTCTTTAATGCCATTGTTTGTCCATAAAAGACTTGTACCTCAAGTGATTAATAACAGTTATTTTTGCACCCGAAGTTTTAAGTTTGAATCCCCTCTCTCCCTTTATTGCTCGTATAAATAAACAAATGTTATTGTTTGCCCCCTTTTGTCTTTGCAAATTACACTCTGAATCAAAGACATGGAAATTCAAAAGGAGCTATGCAAATATTGGGTTGACAAGGATCCTAAGCCGGAAATTGCAATTGAGATGGAAAAGGTAAAAAAGATGATTTGGTTTCTGTCAGCCAAGACAAAATGAAATCACGTTCCTTAATTTTGCTTAATTAGAAACAAACATACAATTTATTTGCAGCAGACAAGCACGAAGTCATTTTCGTAGTCCTAAGTTGTGTCCAAGATAAGGATAATACAATAATTCACACGTTCGTTTTGGACATCAATTCATTATCATTAAAGTTCTCTCCAAACACCCTTTTATTAAAATTTGTTTTGGTCTTTAGTCTGTAACACTTGTGCATTTTATAGAGCAGGAACTTGGATCAATAGGTAATTAAAGTTGTCCAAGTGCAAGGCATCGAAACCTTCTCAACTTCGTGATGAATTATTGGTGTACTTGGATAGGAATGAACTATGTTCCTTGCCACATACGGAATTCATTTTAGCTACTCTATAGATATCTGAAAAACGAGACTTTTAGGCCTTCTTTGTCACACAAAACTACGACACATATTGGACTATTTAGTACTAATCAATTCTTGCATCAAACAAGGATTTATTTATTTAAGACCTGGACTAAGTAGGATTAAAGGCTCACTAGCTGGACTTATTTTAGCCCACTTAAATGAAGAGTTTATTGAAGACATGGACTAAGCAGGATTAAGAGTTGTTTATATAACCAAAAAGTTTTTTATTTATTAATTATTGTTACAATGGAGTGGAAGGAAAAGGAACTTTTAACATAATCCGCCTTTATCACTTGACCTAATCGCATTTTATTTGTCCGCTCGTTATATATTGATGTCAAATACCCTAAATATAAGGTTTATTTGACAATGTTTCAAGTAAAATTAAAATGTTGGTTTCAATCAATGTTTTCCAAAAGGAGATTTTGTCTATTTCAAGTTTCAACCAAACATTTTAGAAAACATGAAGCATTTTTTGTTATTTTTGGAAGCATTTCTGTCACAAGCATAACTAAATCAGGTTGGTTTTCACATGTTTTGCTGACCCATACCCTGCCATCCATCCCTCTCCCACCATTTCATGCATAATATAAGTTTTTGGCTTTACATATATTTTTATACTATTCAATTTCTGAAATTCTGTGTACTATATGTCTCTGTTTGGGGACATGAGCTTTATGTACACAGACATGGATGTCAATCAGCACTGGATATATCCTTCACTAGCATTCATGAACATGAAGTTAAAAAAAATGCACCAACAGCCGCCCAGATACCCCACAATTTCTATTTTTTTTTAAAACCTTTCTTTAGACCTGAGCTATGATTTACTAGATAAGATCAGAAAATCTGTTCTTCCCACCAATATTGACTTAATGCACGAAAAGACACAGATAATTCAAGAAACTACCCATAAAGAAAAGAAGAAAAAAGTCCCTTAATTCCTCTATTCCTCCAACCTATATATACACCCATGCATCCACTGATCCTTTCAAAAACTCAACCAAATATCACAAACGAATTGACACAACAATGTGGTGCTTTCTTTTGGCATTTGTTTCTCTGTTGTTGTTTTCCTCCATCCAAGGAGGCACAGCAGAGCAGTGTGGGAGGCAAGCAGGGGGTGCTCTGTGTCCAGGAGGGCAATGCTGCAGCAAGTATGGGTGGTGTGGCACTGCACCTGATTACTGCAGCACTGGTTGCCAAAGCCAATGTGGCAGCGGTGGTGGTGACGGTGACATTGGTAGCCTTGTGTCACGTAACACCTTTAATCAGATGCTTAAGCATAGGAATGATGGTGGTTGCCCAGCTAAGGGGTTTTATACCTATGATGCTTTCATTGCAGCTGCCAAGTCCTTCCCTAACTTTGCTAAAACTGGAGATGCTGCCGCCCAAAAAAGGGAAATTGCTGCTTTCTTAGCCCAAACTTCACATGAAACTACAGGGCAGTAATTCAATTAGTTAAAAAACATTTCTTACCAATTTACCATATCAGAAATATATACTAGGGATTGATTTAGAGTGCTGTTAAACGAACCCTAATATTAACTAAGTACACCCTATTATCAAATTATTTATTGAATTACTAGTTTACTCTAATATAAAATGACCAAACATAACAACGCCTCCACCGACGTCGACGACTGCTCCACCGAACATAGCAACGTCTCCTTCATAATGTCATTTCCTCCACCGTCACATTAACACCGTCGTCATACCATCCACTTCTCCACCATTACAGTAACGCCACCATTATACCATTATACTGGTGTCATGGTCGTCTAGTATTGGTATATCTCAGTTTGATTTTGTTATCAAATGGGTTATACTGTCTTGATTTGTTCTTCATGGGCTAAAATGTTTTATGACCTTCCTCTAGAAATTGGTTTTAATTTGTTGTTCAAATTGATTTATCCCAAATTAGTGACCAGTGTCAATTTTTTGGTACAATTTGCTACCATTTTCATTTCATACAAACTATATGTAACACTCTAATTAACTACCCTTTTTATTTTTGCAATCCGATTCATTTATTTTATTTGTCTCAACTAAATTACTTACTTTGCATGATGATTATATGTAAATTTCCAAGGGGTTGGGCAAGTGCACCTGATGGACCATAGTCTTGGGGGTATTGCTATCTCAAGGAACAAAACCCTGGATCTTATTGTGCCTGGGATCCTAATTACCCGTGTGCTGCTGGTAAGCAGTATTATGGCCGTGGTCGAATTTCAACTTTCTTGGTAAGTACATCTAATTAAATTATTTATCGTTTAAGTTATCAGAAAATCTTAAGTGTAACCGGTTGTATATAGTTATGTGTCCGTCTATCCAAAATAGGTACATTATGATAAAAATATATATTATCATGAATTATGTAGCTAGAATAATCATGTGTATTTGGACTATAGTAACTACAACTATGGACAGTGTGGAAAAGCAACGAGGGCGGACCTGTTGACCAACCCAGACCTAGTTCCTACAGACCCTGTTATTTCATTGAAGACAGCACTCTGGTTCTGGATGACCCCTCAGTCACCCAAGCCCTCATGCCATGATGTGATCACCAGGAGATTGAACCCGTCTGGAGCCGACAAGTCAGCGGGTCCCGGTTACGGGGTCACTACAAACATCATTAACGGTGGACTTGAATGTTGTAAGGGCTGGAACGCTAAGGTGGAGGATGGCATTGGGTTTTATAAGAGGTACTGTGACTTGCTTGGAGTTGGCTATGGCAACAACCAGAAGCCTTTTGGGTCCGATCTCAATGTTATTCAATTGGGTGGTTGGTGTCACTACTATTGTGACACTAAATCATGTGATGGCTAGTTATGAGAATAATTGTAACTCTGAGAAATGAAATAATAATGAACTTCTCTTTTAATTTTATGCACGCCAAGAAGGTGTAGTCTAATCAAAAGAGTTTTGACTTACATATTATTGGTCTTACGTTTCAACCCCCATGATATCCTTTATTTTTTGTCGAAACCCACATAGCACCCTGGAGCACTTCTACCTATTTGTCATGGCAAAAGGCAAGGACAAGTAAGGGGGGTTATTGTTCAAATGAATAGTATTTGCCCTATATAATTTTTTTTCACTCATTGCCTTGACAACCCAAGGGCAGTTACTATTCACATGAGATTAATTTTATTTATATGTGTGAAATTAATAAATAAAAAATTGCTACGTATTTATAAAAAAAAATTAAAAAAATTAATGAATTTCTTGGATTTTTTTTCAATTTTTTTTCTTCATGGACGTCATGCTGGCGTTAGCACCCTTAAACAACAGCTCAGGCTATTCTTGCCTTCTGGCTTGCCTAGTCTTGGTGGAGCCCACCATCTGTCCGGACTATATTTGATTGGTTGAGTGTGTTATTGCAGCCCATGGGACCTTTTACCCTTACAATCCAAACCGATAGAACTGCTCTTAGTAGTGCGTGTGTGAGAAATCCCCATTACCTTGTAGTTTAGATTATCATTGTATTCAAAAATAAAAAAATAAACTTCATGCATCTTATGGTAAAAATTATAGAAATCGCCCAAATTGGATTGAATTAGATTAATCACTTTGGAGTGATTAGATTTTGAATGCTTATAAAGATGGAAAATGTTATTTGGACACCCAGCTCAAAACTTTTTTTTGTCAAAAATTTCCAATTTTGTACCTATAATTAAGAGGCTTTAAAAATACATTGAGCTGAGGTTGGAATTGGTCTGCAATTTTTGGATCAAGGCAAAACCCCACTTAAAATCACAACTGTAATTTGAATTTTGATGATCTTTCTTTGTTGGGCCAAAAACCGAAAGCAAAACCTGTTATAAGCAACTGGACTTTAAGCCCATATTCAAAAGAGAAAAATCAGAGAAGCTCACAGTGAAACAAAATAAAAACTCTCCATTACTAAATTTTCAGACCCTTTTGTCCATGACACCTCTCCTACCTACCCATTAGGTCCATTACAGAAAATGTATGTCTATATATATAGATAAGATACTCATTGCTCTTTCTCAAGAGGAAAAAAAACCCAAGAATGAAAAAAAAAACAAACAAACAAAAAAGCTAACAAGAACAGCAAACACTTGGAACATTGAGAGTAGTTATAAGCATCTCTCAGTGAGGGATGAGAGAACGCCCTAATCTGTGAACCAGATTTATCTACAGGACCAAACTTTATTTTACCCTACACATCAAACTAATTCATTAGAATTTAGAAGTTGAGAAGGTTGGGCATGGGGGTCAGGTTTTGAAGCCAAGGGTTATTCATTTGGGTCCAAAATGTGTCTTGGGTCCCGTCCATGCTCAATCTTGGCACTTGGAGCTCTAGCAATATGTACGTAGGAAGAGACACTGGCGGACTTAGGAATTTTTTAGCAAATGTGCAATTTTAAAAGGCTAAAAACTCTGTGTATTGAATATATAAGGTTTTTTTACCTAGATTGACATTATGTCTCTTTATGCATTTATATCATACATGAGAAATTATTTTGTAAAAATATTGACTAAGTATGAAAAATGGTTTTTCGGAATAATCATTTTCTCAAGAAAATTTTTGGTAGCTTTTTTTCCTTACACATCAAATAAGAAAACTTAATTTTATGAGATTTCTTTGTACCATATCTGACTTATCACTCACACCATGACATATGGAAAGGGTATGACACTAAGGAAGGCCATGGCCAGCACTGGCAAGCCCAGTCGTACGAATCGGTAGGTCCCCTCAGTACCCACGACTGATTCTATGCCCAACGTGGCCCTGTAACCCATGCTGGCAAGTCAAGTCCTACAAATGGCAGGCGCCTCCAACTCCATTTATCGATTGTTCACTGACTGGTTCACGGTCGACAAGTGCGTTCGGCACGCCTTGTCGATTCTACGCTTTAGAGGGCATCTTGCAAGACGTTCTCGAATTCCTTGCTAGGATATTTGCTGAGACTCGTGTCAACCTCAGAAGGCACTCTCACGAGTCCCACATCAAAACTAAGTACCAAGAGAACATCCAGCACCCTCTATAAATAGTGTCTCTCACCCCAGATACATGGTAAGACTTTCGACTTGACACTTATGCTCTTACATTGTCAATAGATTGCTCTCCTCTTCTTAAACTAACCTTAACATTGGAGGGCTTTCGGTCGGTACTACACCGGTGCCTTAGGTTTCATCTATTGTTTTCTCTCTTTGGCCCAGATCCTGCATCGCCAACCGAAGAGGAACGTGCTTACCGAAGGCATATCTGGTCCCTTGATTGTCCACGTCACCTGTAAGTTGCTCTTATCACTATCTATTTAGTTTTAGCAACAACAGATTGGTGCCATCTATGGGAAGCGATTATTAATCGACCTATATCTCTCTTGAGCGAAAATGAACCCACTTTCATTCCTTTTTGCCGATGGCCCTGTCATTGGCCTCGCTAGTAGAGCGACCCTCACTCCCCAGCTCAACATGCCTCAAACGGATATGCCCATTCGGCAAAACACTCTCAAGGCTTGAACGGAAACCCTATAACAAGAAATGGAGAAGATGCAGAAGCACAACAATATCCTCTCTTCCAAACTCAACGACACTTAGAGGCAGCTCTACGACCAGCAGTCACATTCGGCCCAGCTACAAGAAGGTCTTGAGCAAACCATGCAGGTTCGGCAGGAGTAGTTATTTAGAAGCGTGCCCAAGCCCAAGGTCTTGACAAGGGTTGGGCATTGTGATTAGGAATTCTGATGGCCTCTGTTGTGTGGGGTTGGCCTATCCCTACTAGTGTAATTTTGCTCTCCAAACTGAAGCGGCGGCTATGATCAAGGGTCTCCAACTTGCTTCCAATGCGGTTACTTGGACATTGTGATGGAAACTGATTCTAAAGTTCTTGTTGATGGTGTAAAAGGTAGTGCAAGTAATCAAGCCTGGAGTATTCTGCCCCTCTTGGAAGATATTCAAAGTCTCTGCCATAACTTTCATGAGGTCCGATGGAGGTGGGTTTCTAGGAATGCAAATCGTGTTGACCACACAGCGGCGTCAATAGGTTTTGGGTATGTGGAACTGGAAAGTTGGGCCTACCGGCCACCGCAGTCTCTTATTCATGTCTTGGTCTCCGATGGGCTACCGTGCCCTCCTAGCAACTCTTTGTAAGGTCGTAAACTGAGTGAGGAAAAGCTTCATGCTGGTCTCTATCGAGTCTTGTCATGCTTTTTCTTTTTCATTCTTTGTACTGTGAGGCCTTGTCTCCTTTTGTGTGGTGGTCTGTAGTTGGATTGTTGTTTCAATGAAAAATCACCTTTCCACCAAAAAAACGAATTTGAAGGGCTCTCAGCAATGAGGCTTCCAGCAAGTGACAATTGAGTCGTAATGCTGGCCCAAGCAGAAAGGGCCATTAATTAATACTCTTGCATGTTGGGCGAGGTCATCTCATCACATCAAAATATTTATCAATTTCAATTTTAACCCAAAAAAATTAAAAAATAAAAAGACAAAATAGTTTCTCTTTATTCATTTCAGTTTCCCTCCCACCTCACCTCGCTTTCTCCTCCATCCACACACAACACAATGGACCTACGACCTTCAAGCTGAGCATCATGTAGTTAACTTCTGATAGATTCATTGTATAATAGCAATGTGGATTTGTTTCCCTCATATACAACTTTCATGTACGAGGAGTTTTCTCTTGTAAACATTGGGATTTCAGCTGTCTAGCTAGGTCAAATTGGCATTAAATGTACAGTAATGCTATGCTACTAACATTATCAAGTATGAACCCAACCAACGACAACGATAATGCCAATTTTGCTGTTTAGACATTGTGGTTAAAGGTAGTGCTTAGAACAGTCTACCAGAGAATGTAGGTTATATATATACTTGTTATTGACAGCTAGGCAAGCCAATGTGACATTCCAAATATTTACTGGTGCCTAGGAATTTCAAACCTCTACCTATATGGGTGGAGGCGGATCCGTGGACGATACCCAACTGGCAATGACTTTAATCTTAGTTAATATGTAAAATATGACACGGTTTAAAAATAATGTCATTGTATATAAGAATGATATTGACACGTACGCCGAACAATTTGCTGGATAGATTGAGTTCTAATTAATAGCAAAATCCTAGGAACCAGACATCAACCAACTAATCCCTTTTAGCTGTGTCTACTTGGCGATGTGTCTTATGTTCTTATAGTTGATTATAACAAAGGTCTTATCATGCTTAGTATTGCCAAAAACAAAGCAAAGGGGTTTAGGCAGACAAAACCCAAATCTAAAGCAAGACAAAATTTCTTGTCAGCGATTCATTATGCGACGATATACGAAAATGACAAAAGGATTTGAGTAATTAAAGTTGGTAAACGTCAAATGATACAAAGAGAATTGGTTGTCTGGAATCTGCAAGACAATGGGGTGTAACTCGCTATTTATCTTGTCAACGATTCATTATGCGACGATCAGACCATTGCTATGACTGTGTGAATGGGACACATGCATTGTCCAATAGTCTTGATCTACCCACCATAGTTATAGCAAACTACAAAACTGAAAAAGTATGAATAAAATATGCAGTGGTGGAATCAAAATTTCACATTAAGGGGTCCTTCATAATATTTGTATTCTCTTTATAATTATCATGAATTTCATATTTTAAATTGGTTAAATATTAGTTTCATCATCTACACTATTAAAGACTTAAAAATTAATAATTTATATTCCAAGAGAGAAAAGAAATAGAAAAATAGAGTTCATAAAGCGTTATATTAAGATACTCAACTCATACATAAAAATGAGGAAAATAAAAAATTTACAAAGCTTTAAACAAAAGAGGAAGAGGAAGAAAGGAAGAAAAAGAAGGTTAAAACTATGTAGGAGTTTTTAGTGCAAATATTAGAAACTAACCTAGAAGATTTGACGGAAATGAGTATAAGGGAGATCAAGAAATTTTATGGTTAATTTGTAGACAAAAAGAACCTCATATATTATTTTAGGGTAAATATCCTAAAAACTAATCTAATATATTATAATATTATATATCATATATAATATACAAATAGAAGAGGTAAAGGAGCAGGCACACTGGTCCCATGCTGAATCTGCACCTGAAAATACATATGTGTTGTATTCGTCAAAATTTGTGAAAAGTATACATGAAAAGTTCAGCCACTATATAATATTTTAATATAATTTATTTACAATTTGTAATATATATTATCGAAGAAATAAGTGAATTTTTTTTTGTATTATTGAAAAGTTTGTAAGATATGTAGAAATGAGAAATGCTTTCAGATAGCATTATTAATGTAGCAATTATATCAATATTATCTCGATAGGTTAATGAAATTGGCGGAGGTTTCTTAGTAAAATTTGAAGATGACCTAAACCCTGTTAATTTCAAAGTTGGTAAAAAAACAACTACAAATACATGCACTAACACCATATAGTTTTATCCCTGATCCTCACCATTAACACTGATAACTCATATGAGTCATACCCATGACATAGACAAATAAAATGAAACTTACATTGCAAGTGACAGAGCACTAGTAAATGAACCTAATTTCATCTGTATATTAATTTGTTGAGTGGGGCCGTGTCATTTCCCTAGTTGTAACAAGATCTACCAGTTGGGTCTTCTTTCTTTTGTGTTTTTACACATAGTAAAGCTGCACGGCTATACTTGTTTTTTTTTTTTTTTAATTTAAAGAATAGTATAGCTGCACGGCAATATTCTTTATATATATGCTGAGATTCCTTTTTTTTTTCCCCGATTTCGTTTATCGATAAGAGTATTTTAGAGTATTATCCATTACTATTAGGCCATTACCCGAGTCTCTATTGTCCCCTTTTGATTTTTTACTTTTCCACAGTTATTACCTATATAAAGAATTTAGCACTTTCACATTGAATACTGTATTATAAACGTACGACGTATTTTTTAATAATGCATTTGTGTTCTGTACACGTCTTAAAGGCTCGGTAAAATTTGCTGTTTTTAAAAAGCAAACGTACACTACTCGTATTTTTCATGTTTAATACATGTATTTTTTATAAAATTTTCAATAAGACACACAAAATTCACATATTATACATATAATTCTCACATATTATTGAATAAAAATAATATATATTTAAAAATGTAAATAAATTATATTAAAATTATAGCGATTGAACTTTTAAATTGTAATTTGCAAAAAATTTATTGAATAAAACACGTACGTATTTTATGTGTATTTTTCTTTGTGTATATCTATATGTGGCAAGATATAAGTGAGTCGATATCATTGGAGAAGAGAGAAGGTATAAACTGAGGTATAGTGCTAGTGGTGTAAACTTCATAAGCTATAAACATATCCAACACTAGCCATGCAGTTGAAAAGCCTAAGTAAACAGAAGAGAGTTCTTCTCCTAGAGCCGATGCCTTAGTCTCAAGTTTCAGATGGGGTGAATTACTTTATGAGTTGTATATCATCGACTGAGGAGGGAGCCCTCTATTTATACGCATTCCTCAATGTGTCTTACCCATCAAGAAACACTAAGAGAATCCTTAATGCATGCAGTCAAGGAAATGCAATATGTGTAATAACATATAAAGGATGAAACATGAGCTAAAGTGATTTTATTGGAGCTTAAATAAAAAATATAATATTTGTGGCATCAAAATGTAAATTATTTTAAATAAGTATTTCCAATGGGTAAGTGTAAAGAACTTCATATTATTTTAAATAAGTATTCCTGATTTTGGAGAAATTCAATTCTTAGGTAGGAGGTGGTATTCTAATTCCTGTAGAACTAACCCATTAGGAATTCATCTTTTAAACCCATTATATCCCCACATAGTACCCCTCCTACCCAAATTCTATATGAATTGTTGAGGTGTAAACCTTTAGAATATCAAGTGTAATAACAATAGTTAAAAACTGACTATCTAATGTTTATACACTTCGATATAAAAGACAATTTAAAATTTTTATATATATCATTAATAACACTATAGAATAGGGAGGTTATTACAATTTGGAAGCCTGGGAAGATGTGTAGTTATTAGAGAAAGAGATAAGAGAGGTGGTAGCTTTGGAACTTGGTTTGAGATGGGAAGAGAAACGAAGGGGTAGGCTGGTCTGGTTCCTAGTTAAATGTAATCCACCGTGTGTATGAAACTAAAAGCTAAAACGGCGGTGTATTTTCTCATATGTTGTGGAAATACAGGTCTTCTCTTTCATTTACTGGAGCAAATGATAGGCATTCTTGCCCAGCCACCAAACAATCTAGGGATCAACCATCTTGCCTTCCATGGATTTTTCCGGCTTCTGGGGGTCAATTGACCACCCTTGCCCCAACGTGGATCCGCCCCTGATAACATATATGCCCCCCTATGTGATATTTTTATTCACACTAGAAATTAAGCATCAACTTTTTCTACGACTTTTTCCGATTCCAGTTATATGCCATAGCAAATAAAAACTATTTCTGACAGCGATTCATTGCAATCGGAAATGAATATTTACTTCCGACAACAAAAATTATTCGTTGGAAATCGACAACTATTTTCGACAAGCAAAACATGTCGTCGGTAAAATGCAATTATTTCTGATAGCACATAATTGCCCTCAGAAATATAGACTCATTACAGAGAAGACATATTTTCCTTCGGAAATAAGTGACTATTTCCTAGGGCAAAAACAGCCCCTCAGAAATAACCATTACAATCCCCATGCCCATGCCTTTTGTCGGTAATACAGCTGGCACCAAGGCTTCCCGTCTAAAAACAATGTATTTCCGACATCCATGGAGACTTTTTCTGAGGGTACATTCATAGTTGGAAATAAAATGCATCATATTGACATATTTCCGACGGCCAACGTTTTTCAGTAAAAAAAAGGACATTTTCCAATGATATTTAGGGGCCATCGAATAAAGTCTGTCGCAAAAGGCCTTTTTTTTTTTTTTTTTTTGTGGTAGTGGCAATAGAACAATGAATGTCATCCTTATAGAACTAGGAACCTATCAGCTTTTACATCCAAACACTTGTATAAAAGCTGGTCGAGATATGCTTGAGTTCTTCATTAACAATGAGTCTTTGGTAATCCCACGCACATTTAGTACATCAGGGTTGCTTTTAAGAGCAACATATCATGTCTCAACTCATTTCATATATAAATCCAAGCAGTTCCTAATATATATATATATATATAACAAATTAGGTTTCCAACATGAATTTTAACGTCGCTCACCTCTAATCCAAAAGTAGGTCATGACACTATAACTAGCATACAAAAGGAGACGACTTGGGGAGTGGTGTTAATGCCTACGATATATAACTGGCATATAACTAGCCAACTTATAAACTATAAGCGTGCCTCACTCACTCGCCAGTTTTTATCTTCATTAACATACGTATATTTAAACATATAATTTTAGACTAAAAACCAACAACAAGAATTATACTGCAAAGCACCATTTTCTGCACTAGTCTCCGTCTAGTTCTAAGTGCAAATTCTTGGAAGACACATCAACCAACTAATGCTCTTAGTTAGGTCTTCAAGCCAGAAAACTAGGCAATTCTTGGAGGACACGTCAACCATAGGTCTTGAAGCCAGAAAACAATACGGCGATAGATCTTATGTTACCACAAGCAACCGAACATCACAATGACATTGTATTGAATTAAGGTCTTACGTTTGTGTTGAATTTGAATTTGCAACAACTATATAATCTGCAAATTGCAATGCTGTAGAACTCAGAATATGTTCTATATATGCCAAATCAAAGATAGGCCAGCACAATAAAGTCAAAACATTTTCCATATATATATATCAAATGAGAGGTAGGCCAGCACAAGAAAGTCTCATGTTGTTTTCACAACATAGAAAACACAAAAATGGAATAATTACGTCGACGTCAATGTGCTTGATTTGTAAAGCAGTGGATCGATCTGATACTCTTTGTCAACTGCTGCCTTTGTATTGTTGTAGAATCGGTATCATTTTGCTCCATTTTTCTAATAGTAAGGGCAAAAACTAAGATAGCCTAGGATGATTAGTGGACCCACAATTTCTTTATAAATTGGCCATTTCTTCTTGTGATTAACCAAAACGAGATAATTCGATGGCTGCAGTTAATCATTTTTATGTTTTGAATATTGGGATGAATATTAACCCTAATTTCAATGTCATTTACTTGTTCAACAACCTGCAGTTGAGGAACACACTCTATGATCACGACATTCTTGCATTTATCATTCCAACACTCCTGTCGTTGGTCCAGATCATATATCCAGCTTATGAAGATCTCTTCCGAACACACCCTATGGCCATGAGCGTTGTGCGGTCTAGCTTGCTTGCTTATTGCTTGGCCTTCGGCTTGTGGGTGCTAAGTATAAGACATTATGCTCGTGGACAAAATCTTGCATATGCTCATTTCTGGTGCCCCATGGCCATGAGGCTGTTTGGTTCAGTCTCGGTTACTTCACTTCTCTACATTTTATTTCCCCATGACCCCTCCTGGCAGCCTTTCATTTACATTTTGTGGGTAGCTCAGTTGCTGCTGCTGCTGGCCTTGCTCCGGAAACTGGTGACCACCACATGCCCACTTTTGCTGCGATCAGAGAGGATAGTCAATACTGGGCCCCACTATATCATTCGAGTGAATGAATGATTTCATAATATCGTCACGAGGTGTTACTAATTCACCTGTATTTTTTTTTTTTGGAGCAATTCGTAGAAGTATAAACTTGCGGCCTATAGACCAAGCTAGTTGGTATGGAAGGTTCATACTTTAAAATATAATACTAATAAATATATACATGTTACAAAGGTAAATTGATAACACCATGTCACATGTCAGGTGTTATTGAACTCAAAATTTTCTCTATTCATCGGAGGACCAATGTAACAATGTTGAAATAATGCAACAATATTATTTGTGGAGCTTGTAGTCCAAGAGATACTTACCGACTACATGTATATTCATTTTCTCATTCTCTCTCGCCACATAATTATAATTATCTGATTACAAAATATTTTTAAGCGGCTTCTCGAAAATAATAATGGATTTGCTAAACCTAAACGGACTTTATCAAAGGCAAGTCCACAGGCACGTGACTTGCTGCCAATTGTGCAATTTCCCCTCTACAATTAAGGTGGCTGCTGGGTCCACTTGAACAGAATAAATAAAAACGCAAATCTAAATGCGATTTCCAGGAAGGAGCAAGGCAAACAAAATCTATAAATAAATAAAAGAAAATAACTAAACCACCGAGCTAGATGGCCTGCCTGGGCCACCAAGTTAGTGCTTTTGCTTTGCTTGTGTCATGGTTTGTAGTTTTCTGAGCTACGTGGTTAGCCTTGGTGTACTACTGTTGCTTTCTGCTTTTTGTTCTTCTCTGTTGTACCTCCCCAGCTTTTGGCTCTTTTATTGAAAGCTGAATTTGACCCAAAATAAAAATAAAAATCTTGTGCATTTCGTTGTTCTCGTTGGTGGTGGTGATGGGACAAAACCGTGACCCAAAATAAATGTCAAATGGTTTTATGGTTTGCCAATAGTGAATGACTTTTGTGGCACATGAGATTGTGCATGGCCAATAAGAGAGCCAGAACAATTAGCCCTTGTTTGTTCGACTTAAATTCTAAACCTTTAAAAAAAAAAATTAAAATTCTGGTCAGAACAATTAGCCAATTGTTTTTCGCATGTGAACCACCCACAAACGTTGAAAAGCCAGTTATTTATTACAAGGATCATCAGGACTCTTTCACTACATATAGTTCACCATGGCCCCCTCTTTTCTCTCCCTTAAAGTCCTTTATAGATTTAGAGTCGGGAATAGAGCTGTGGCTTATTCTGCGCTATATCACAATTCATTAATTCTCGGGCATAGGTGTTTTTTAAGTTTTCTAAGTTGTGCAAATTAGTCATTTTGCTTAAGAATTTTCTCTGTTAGTCATTTAACACACAAATCCATTACTGGCCCAAAAAAAAAAAAAAAAAAAAAAACACACACACACACGCACAAAAAATCAATGAAGCACTAAATTATGGCCATTAACGTTTCAATTGCTTTATAACGACTCAAAATCTCACGTATAAAATTTTCGTTTATCATCGACATCCTCATAAGAGAAAATGAGATATGGTTAAATTAGAGACTCCAACACAATTGAGTTTGCTAAAGGATTCTTGAAAATCACTTTTAAAATACAAGTAGTAGTCTTGGAATGTGCGACTAGCGAAATCGAAGTATTATCTTAGAGAATGAAATTGTATGATTCAAATTGGGAGAGAAGTGAGAGTAAGAAACTGAACAATTTATAATGTACACAAGTATGGCAACGTTGGGTTTCATAACATATATATGAATCTCATGCTAATAGAGGTAGGACAAAAATGAATATGGATGGACTAATGGTACATATATAGCAGTGGACTCTTTAAAACACTAAATAGTAGGACCACAATACATGCACTAGGCACTAACTTTTTCTCTGAATCTTATCTCAATTCTTTCATATGATATGGGATTAATGAAGTTAATTATGAAATTATGTAAGGCCTAATCCAGACGAGAGAGAATAACACTTGACTAAAGAGTTTGTCTGTGTGATACATTCATTGAGGTGATTGGCAAAAGCGGGCATGCCCTCCGGCTATTGCGATTTTGTGCCACTCGTGATTCTTGGTGGATTCTTTGCCATAGTTTCAGAATCAAACGGTCAAAGCCCAGAACCACCACCAGCAATAACAAGAAGCACAAAGTTAGGTAGGAGGAGGAGTGTGAGAAAAATAGAATCCACAAGAGTGAAGCAACTGAGAGTGAACCAAACACAAGCATGGCCTTGCGGCTCCATTTATTTGCATGATCACCAAAACTGAAGGCGAAGCAGTTTGCAACCAAACCAGACAGCAAAATGGTGAGGGCCGTAGGGTGTGTTCGGAAGAGATCTACGGCTGGATATCTCATCTGGACCAACGTCACGAGTGTTGGAATGGTGAAGGCAAAAATAGACCGTTAATAGTGTCCCATACCTTAATCTTTAATAAAAAATAGATCAACTTGATTCTCGTTCCTTAATTTTTTATCCTATTCCTTTTATTCTTATTCTAATTTCTATTAGAGCATATGGAATGGTGAGTGTCATTTCAGTTTTATTTCAATAAATTGAACTTTTGACTTGCATTAAAGTTCAGTTCGTTTCAGATATTAATATTTCATTTTAGGAATCAATAGGTCATTTCATAGGACAATAAAATGAACTCTGAAATGAAATTCATTTCAATAAGCTGGCCTACCATAATAACTTTACAGCGTCTCTCTTATTGACACATGGACAACATTACTGATATGTTCATAATTTCACATGATTTTATATCCTTTTTACTTAGTTTTGTGAATTAATTTGGACTAAAGATGCTGAGTTTAGTTATTTCCTGGTTTTTCAGCTTATGAGCCACGAAATGTATAAATTCGCCAAATATTCATCATAATAGAGTTTGACATGATTCCAATTGGAGATGGGAGACAGAGTCTTGAAGTTTATCCATGAATATTTTCATAATTTTTGAAGACTCCTAAGGTGCCCATTTTTAATTAGACAACTCAGTATAAACCAATTCCCAGAGAATACTGAGTCAGCAGGGATATTTTGGCCATAACTCACTCATATGACATCGGATTGAGGCACACGATATATGGCTGAAAAGAAGACATCCAGAGCTTTCCAAAGAGTGGTACTACATAATTTTTGGAGGTCAAATGGTGTTCAAATCGCATTCAAAATGAGGATCATGTGCAGTTTCCTGGAGGTTTTAGAAAACTTAGTTTTAATTACATTTTCTAGTTAGGAACTGACTTGGAAATCAAGTCTTCATGAAAAGGCCACTTGTTTAGGCCCATTCTAACTAGGTTTTAGGTTCTTTTAAGAGAGGAGGTCGTAGGAGCTCAAGAGATACACCAGAAATTTTGAGACTTCAACCGTGGAGCAAGGAAGAGCGACCGTGCCTCTAAACTCTAAGGGTTTTTCTTATCTCTTTCTCCATGTTTTATTTTTGCTTTGTTACCATGATTATGAGTAACTAATTTTCTTTTACTAAGACACAATGTAACCCTTTTCTTATTATTCAAAGCTTAGTTATGTCATGCTATTAGAATTTCCATGTTGTTGAAATTTAATCACTGTGCTTATTTTCTTAACTAATGATCTTGATGCTTAGCTACCATCTAGGTTTTTGGTTAAGTAATTTGATGCATGTTAGGGTATACGCCATGCCTAATATGAGTTTTGCTTCTTGTGATTAAATTCATGAATGCGCCCAAGGTAAACACCATACTCTTAGGGGTTTGTGTGATTGTGTGAAGTACTCATTGAACTTAAGGTCTTTTTATATGTTTATATTTATGCCTCACGCCAAGGATAAATTGCATGTAAGAAGAAGTGGTTAATTGCTGTGAAAAGAGTTTAATCATAATTTTGGAGAAATAATCATCAACATAACTTGGGAATTTTGATAGTATGCATCCTAAGGTTTGGATAAGAGGAATTGTGGTGAAATTTTTGTCTTGGTAAGCTTCTTTAAAATCTTTCACAAACTTATTTAGTTCACGTTTTTCTTCATTATCTTGTCTTTTAATTTTCTTGTTTTCAACGTTCTTTTAAAGAAAATATTTCAAAACTCCTCTATTAAGTTTTAGTTGAGTCATTAGTTTTAAGTTTATTAATTAGGGTGTCTAGAGTAATTTAGGATTTAAATTAGTTTATAATTCACAACAACTTGAGAATTTATTCAGTCTCTGTGGGAACGACCTTGTACTTGCCTTGGCTATATTGCATTAACCTTGTGCGCATCCAAGTTTATTTCTTGAATTTAACTAATTTTCATGTAGTAAAATTATACATCAATTACTTTTTACTTTTTAATTTTGCATATTCATATTATATTTTGTTATGCAATAATTTGAAAAATATGTGCTTTGTGTTCTCATTTAATCTCAACTTCCAATTTTTCAGAAAAAAAATGTTAATATAATGTTGTTAACCAAAGAAATTTCGTTATTATTATTTTATCAAAATTGGTCTATTTTTAAAGATCTCTTTGAAACCTTTTAATTATAGAATTCTTATCGTAATTAATTTTATTGAATCATTTAAAGATATTTTTAAAATATAATTTTTAATTTGTAAGCTATTGGACTGCACAATTGCAAGTGAAACTGCAGTTCAGTTCAATAGCTGCAAAAAAGTTCAATAAATTGTAATATTGAACTGAACTGTTGAGCAATCATTGCGGATGCTCTTATAAGTAAAACCAAATTTATTATACTTAAGATTATGCCTATGTGACCTACATGGATTTATGAAATGAGTTAGAAATAAGATAATCTTGATTTATTATACGTATGTCTAGGATGCCTAAGAGGGTAATGCTAGATCCACTTATATCGACTTGTATTGCTTGGCACATACAACATAAAATGCCGAGTTGGGTGCAGTTAAAGCAGCAAATAGGAAGAAAAATATGTTCCAATGACCATCATCTAGATTCAAAATCATGCCTGCAACATGACTGGTAGAGCTATTTTCAACAAGGGGCAATCACACGCGCCAACCCACTCAAAAAATTAAACTTTTTCCATGAATTGGAATTGTCTACGTCATGGCATGACCCATATAAGTTACCTATGTTAATAACGACGATTAGGGATAAAAACCCATAAATTAACTTTATGATAAATTTTTAATTTTTCTTTTCAGAATTTTTTTGTAAACTGACCCTTCAATGGTTGCAAAGGACCCCCTCTCTCTCTCTCTCTCTCTCTCTCTAGAGTTGTACTTTGCCTGGTATTAGGCCCCACCACACTGGTCTCTAATATGATTATATCAACAACGTCATTTGGTATTATAAGAATAGCATTTTATATCAACAATACCTAAGTCCCCACCACACTTGTCTTTCTTTCTTTTTTGATGTGAATATTCTTGTTACTTAATTGCGTAACATGGAATTGGTTGAGTAGTATATAGGTGTGTCTAAGTCCTTGCCTTGTCCTTAGTGCATTTTGCCTTTACTCCATACACTACTATAGGAAGAGCCTGGTAAGTAAGATGGCAATGAATCATTTTGATCATGTCGGGATTATTAACGGTCATAGGAGTAATATTATTGTCGTGAATTTCCGGTCATATTTGCTTTCACCATTCCCATAGCCATCACGTTGGTTCAGATGCAATTTCCAGACGAACATCTCTTCCACAAACACCCTATAACCATGACGGTGATTCTGTGTAGCGTCATCACCTATTCCTTGGCCTTCAGCCTCGAGCTACTACTGCTACGCCAACACAGCGTCAGTGGTACCAATCATGATGACGTCTGCCCTCGTAATTGGTCCATTGCGTTTGGTTCACTCTCCCTCGCTTCAGTTTTGGGGCTTCTGTTTTCTCCACCCTTCTCCTGGCTGCTGTGGCTGCCTGTGCTTTTGTGCTTCTTGCTGTTGATTCTGCTGGCTTTCGCCCCGAAACTGGTGGCTCCGGTGGGTGAAGTATTTTCTCGGTTTCGCCGGGGATGAAACCGCCTGAGGTGGAGGACAAGCTTACCACTATTACCACTCTCAGCACCAGTATAATCGACTTCCCAGGCAGATAGTCAATCGTAGGTCCGCACCATATTACTCCAATCAAGTAAAAGAATAAATTAATGTCTTATCCATGTACGTGCTATTTCCATAAAGTCAGGAGTTAATTACTAAATGTGTTCGCTAAATAATACAACATTATAAAAAGAAAAAGAGATTTGGGGAAAAAATGGATAGATGGTGTCTAAAATAAAGTTAATGTTAAGAGAAAACAGAAAGAAAAGTGTTGATAGAAAATGCACAAAAAGGGAAAAAAAAAAAAAAAAAACCCAAAAGGAAAAGTGTTGTACTTATATCATTTTATTGTAGTTTTGCTCCTATTTGCAGAGACGGACCCACAGTTGGGTCAATGAGGTCAAACGACCCTATGGACTCCATGAAAGCAAGGTAGAAGGTCCCCTTGAATGGCTGTGTGACCACATAAATGGGTGAAGGAGGAGGTTGCAGATCTGAGAAAGAAGAAGCTGAACAGGGGTTCTGCTTTTTTTTTTTTTTTTTTTTTTTTAAATGAGCTGGCCAAAACAGCGTCGTTTTGGCCCAACTTCTAATTTTTTTAAGAAAAAACAAGCTAGCCAAAA
This sequence comes from Prunus mume, assembly GCF_000346735.1. The sequence continues at coordinate 34,785 of NW_007362588.1, forward strand.
TGGCATTGTTTTGGACCAGCCCAACGAATTTTCTTTTTAAATGCGCTGGCCAAAACGCCGTCGTTTTGGACCAGCAGCAGCGAATTTTTTTATAAAAAAAGACCTAGCCAAAACGACGTCGTTTTGGTCCAAGTCTTAAATATATATATATATATATATATTGTAATTGAAACAGACCCTCCCTCCCGAGTTGAGAACTTCAAAACCCCCATTTCCAAAACCCTCAAACCTAAACCCCCAATCTCCACCCCCACAAACTGTTGGAATAAAAAAAATTCACAAAAAAAATTAAAACGTGGGTTGGATAAGTCCCATGATTTTGATACTCGTTATTAGCCACATCTAGCAAGCAGCAAGTTGAGGGTAAAGAAGTGGGGATCTAAACCAATGAAAACTCTTAAAAGAGGTTAGTGGCTCCTATTTTTGGGGGAGCTGATTATTCAGTTTCCATACACTAAGAAGGTCTTTGGCTTATAAAAAGGACAGCAGTAAAGAAAAAAAGGAGAAAAAAGGAGAAAAATTGCAAGAGCATAGGCACAAGATAATACTTTTCACAGGTATATCGATTCTTTCAATTAATTCTTGATGGGTGGCAACCCTTAAATCATTGTTGGATGATGAATCCATATTGGGTGGCAACCCTTAAATCATTTTGTTGGATGATAAATCCATAATGGGTGGCAACCCTTAAATCAAACTCTTGGATGATGAATCCATGATGGGTGACAACCCTTAAATCATATATATGAACAGCAAATCCATGAGAGGATTCCTATCCAACAAAGCTCTCTGCATAGCAAAAGGAAATTTTTTGAAACAAAAATGGTGTTCTAAGAGTTAATTCCAAAATGTACACACACAAAAAAGGCGTGAGCTACCTCTTGGACTCTCTGGCCACTCCTCTCCATCTCTGTGTGAGAAAGCCTTTACTTTTCACTGAGCAAACTACATTAAAAAAAAAATGAAAAGGAAGTTAGTCATGAAGAAAAGAACAGGCAGAAAAATGAAGATCTGCAAGAAAAGCGGCTGTTCGCCACTTTGTGTTTCTGGCCAAAAAATAAAGATGAAACAGCCATGTTCTTTCTTTTGGAGGAGGGTGTTGTTGGCATATGGGTGAAATAAAACAAAACCAAAATAAAAAAAAAGATGAAGGCAACACGTTGGTTTTGGTTGCATGGGGTCGGTGTGGCAAACAACAACAACAAACCAAGTTTAAAAAAAAAAGAAAGGACAGCCACCATAAAGGAGAGGAAGAAAAGTTCAACAAGGAAATCAAAAGAAACAAAGAAGAAAGTGGCATAGCCACTCTGTTTGGATTTGAGTGCAATGGACAAAAAAAGGCAACAATAAGGAATTGAAGGCTTGGCATGGTGCTGCATACAGCATCAACAGACAAAAAAAAAAAAAAAAAGATAGCCACCACGAAGAAGAGGAAAAGTCAGCAAAAGATGGAAACAGGGAAGGCACACCTCTTTTGCTGTTGGGCTCGTTTTTTATGTCTACTTGGACTGTAAAAAATAAATAAATAAATATATATATATATATATATATATATATAAGCTATGCGGTGGTCTGACAAAGAAAGGTATTCATACCTTTCGTGAAAATAAAGATGGCTCTACTCTAGGTCTGTCTGCGGAACAAAGAAACATGTGCCTGGGTGTTCGTTGAATAAAGAGAGCAATCCTGACTGTGGAGTAACTTTTTCCCAAGCCAGTCAAATTTATAATTCCTTTAGGTTGTAAATCTCTGAAATCCTAATCCGATCGTGACTGGTTTTTGAAAAAACCAAATGAGCCTTGTGCTGGTGACAAATCACGAACCAACAGATAATTTTTTTTGTTAAAGGGCCCATAGTCAGATTATTGGGTCATATACCCATTAGGTCTTAAAAACCCAATATATTAATGGGTGATCCAAATAATTACCCATTAAATTTGCATGGGCCAAATTTCCTATCATATGGTTAATGGATTAATTCAACAATCCTCATAGCTATATTTGGGCCCAAGTCCAAATAATGTTAATTTTATAAATTTAGTGGGTTAATTAAAATTGCTCATTATTTTTTCTTGAACATTAACAAAAAGAAAAAAATGGTACAAAACCATCCAATCGTTCCCATAGGTCATCTATCCATGAAAATTCCAATGAGATTAAATTCAAATATCTCAAACACAAATTCTTAATTAGTGGGCCACACTTACCCATTAATTTCCAATTTTTCTGATAGGTCATCTACCTATGAAAATCTCCAAATTATCTCAAACACACAAATTCTAAATTATTGGGCCACACTTACCCATTAATTGCCAATTTTTCTCATAGGTCATCTACCTATGAAAATCTTCAAATCGTCTCAAAGCCACCGACTCTAAATTATTGGGCAACACTTACCCATTAATTTCTAAATTTTGGAACTACGCTGGTTTGATCTCATTAAGGGTACGTAGGCAGTCTAACACCTCAATAGACGCAATCGCAACCAAATTCTCATTAATCCAATCTCCACACAAATCAATTCCGAATTACGTTGGTTTGATCCATTTGAAAGGATACATAGGCAATCCAGAGATTTAATCTAGATGCAACTATCCCAAACACAATTCCATATCGAATCTCTGGTTTATTCAGCTAAATTCACTCAAACACTACTCACTCAAATTCATTCAAATTCCTCCTTTTGCAATGAATCATTTATTTATTGCGAATCATTGAACTACGAGTGACTTGATTCCCGCAAGAGATACATAGACACCATGAGGTTGAACTTGGGAGCAGCCGCAAAACTAAACACACACACGTTCTGTTTCTTTATGATGGAAATCTTGTATCAAGGGATTGTAATTAAGAGACTTGCGTCTTGAATGGATCGAACCTAAAATAACAAACCCTACTAATTGATTGGTGGCGGTGAAATTACGTTGGGAGGTTCACATTTTCCTTCACCATAATTTTTCCCCATTAATTGATTAGTGGTGGTGAAATTATGTTTGGAGGTTCACATTTTTCTTCAACACAAACCTTTAAAAAAAAAATAGTAAATTGAGCTTTGACCCATAAAATTCATTTTAAATCACCTACAACCCTTTCCTTTAGTTTTCTATTTAAAATACCCAATTTTTTTCAAATAATACCCGATGACTAAAATCTAACTAAGCAAGTTACCTAATATAACTTAAAATCTGATTTATTGTATTTTTCAGATTCCAAAACTACCCCTATTTATAAGTTAATGTGTTATGGGAGGTGTAACTGATGATACCCGTTGAATTTGGAAAGATCTCCAAATAGTTGTAATGGACGTAGGAACTAATTTAGAAACTTATTTGAAATTGAATATTAAATTCCACATTAAAGTATTAGTAATCTATTTTACATCTAGTAATCTATTTTTGAATTAATGGTGTTTTCCTTTTATGAATTATGACTGGTAATCTATTTAAAGTATTAGCAATTTAAATTCAATATTAAATTTAGGAATTAATGTTGTTTTCTTTTTATGAATTATACGACCAGTATTCTTTTTTATTATAGTCTTACGAATAATAGTGTACATTCTAATTATGTTGAAAAATAATTTGATAATCTATTTATTGTTTTGTTTTTAAAACATTTTTTTAATGAACCTTTTTTTCTCCAAATATTGTACCCATTTTTTTTTCTTTATTACTTGTTTTATGAAAAATAATTTGATCATCTTTTTATTGTTTGTTTTATGAAAACAAATTTTTTTTAAATGAGCCTATTTTTTCTCTCAAAATAATGTACCTATTTTTTTTCTCTAATAATGTACCTAGTAAAACAATTTACCTTGTATAATGAACCTATTTTTTTTTTTTCTAATAATGTATACCTAGTGAAAAAATTTACCTAGTATAATTAACTTATTTTTTTCTTCTAAATAATGTATCTATTTTTAATTTATAAAAAAATGTGCATAAATTTCAATTATACAACGTACTTATTTTATATAGATTATTGTGTACCTCTTTTTAATTTATGAAAAATGTACGGAAATTTCAATTACAAAGTAATTGACCTATTTTTGTTAATTTGTTTTGGTAAATAATATACCTATATTTTTATACGTATATATTTATATTTATATTTTTTATATGTACATTATTGGATATGTAATTTACATATTTTTTTTATTGCAATTTTAAGGGGCCATATGTTAGAGGGAATGGCAACCAAAAGAAATGAGGTGATTGATATGCTATTAATAGGGAGTTCTAATTACAATTATGACAGTTAATGAAATACTTAGAATAAATTATAAATAAAATATGAAGTCTAATGGCAAGGATGTAAAAACATAGGAATACTACAACCTCTTGTATCCTACTGGTCATTTAAGTATGAAATTGGGTTTTATACATATATTTATAGAATGATGGTACATCTAGGAAATAGAAATTGTAGGGACCTATATTGGACAAGCCCAAAAAATAATTGAACTTTTACACTATGACCTTACGAGATAAGATTCCTGGGTCCGTCCCTGCCTGTTTGTATACCCGAGTTTAGATCTGAATGTATTGCAGAATTTTCATAGAAACATTATCTCTTTTCTTTTCTTTTTTTGTATTAAAAAAAGTTTAGACAATGGAAAGAACCATAAATACTGGCCTCCTCTCTTCCCAAAAAGAAAGCAACCGAGCTTTAGAATAATCAAAACCTAATATGTCAATGTCATAATGGTTTTGCATTCGTCATTCCGGTGCTGCTAACGTTGGTCCAGATCAGATATCCAGCTGATCAAGACCTGTTCCAAACACACCCTACGGTCATGAAGGTTTTGCTGTCTTGCTTACTTGCATATTGCTCGGCCTTCGGTTTGTCGGAACTAATTATACTGCATAGTCGTCCTCATCCTCGTCCTCGTCGAGAGAGACATGCATGCAGGGACGGACCCAGGAATTTGATGTCGTAGGGTCATAGTGTAAAAGTTCAATTTTTTTTTTAAAGATTAATATAACATTGAAAATGAAACTACAGTACATTCATTCATAATTCATGTAAAAAACAACATTACAAATTACAATTGGCCACGACGAGGTTTCATATTTTGAAAACGAAGCATTATAGCTTCATTTTCAATACAATCAAAAACATCCTTCTCAACATAAACAAGTAAGCTATCACTCAACCATTGATCTCCCATTTTGTTCCGAAGTGGACCTTTGATAATATTCATGACGGAAAATGCCCTCTCAACTGAAGCAGTAGCAACCGGTAAAACTAGAGCCAATGTAATAAGCAAATACACATAATTGAATGCTCGATGCATCCTTGTCTCCACCATTTTTTTAATATTCATGACGGAAAATGCCCTCTCAACTGAAGCAGTAGCAACCGGTAAAACTAGAGCCAATGTAATAAGCAAATACACATAATTGAATGCTCGATGCATCCTTGTCTCCACCATTTTTTTAATATTCATGACGGAAAATGCCCTCTCAACTGAAGCAGTAGCAACCGGTAAAACTAGAGCCAATGTAATAAGCAAATACACATAATTGAATGCTCGATGCATCCTTGTCTCCACCATTTTTTTAATATTCATGACGGAAAATGCCCTCTCAACTGAAGCAGTAGCAACCGGTAAAACTAGAGCCAATGTAATAAGCAAATACACATAATTGAATGCTCGATGCATCCTTGTCTCCACCATTTTTTTAATATTCATGACGGAAAATGCCCTCTCAACTGAAGCAGTAGCAACCGGTAAAACTAGAGCCAATGTAATAAGCAAATACACATAATTGAATGCTCGATGCATCCTTGTCTCCACCATTTTTTTAATATTCATGACGGAAAATGCCCTCTCAACTGAAGCAGTAGCAACCGGTAAAACTAGAGCCAATGTAATAAGCAAATACACATAATTGAATGCTCGATGCATCCTTGTCTCCACCATTTTTTTAATATTCATGACGGAAAATGCCCTCTCAACTGAAGCAGTAGCAACCGGTAAAACTAGAGCCAATGTAATAAGCAAATACACATAATTGAATGCTCGATGCATCCTTGTCTCCACCATTTTTTTAATATTCATGACGGAAAATGCCCTCTCAACTGAAGCAGTAGCAACCGGTAAAACTAGAGCCAATGTAATAAGCAAATACACATAATTGAATGCTCGATGCATCCTTGTCTCCACCATTTTTTTAATATTCATGACGGAAAATGCCCTCTCAACTGAAGCAGTAGCAACCGGTAAAACTAGAGCCAATGTAATAAGCAAATACACATAATTGAATGCTCGATGCATCCTTGTCTCCACCATTTTTTTAATATTCATGACGGAAAATGCCCTCTCAACTGAAGCAGTAGCAACCGGTAAAACTAGAGCCAATGTAATAAGCAAATACACATAATTGAATGCTCGATGCATCCTTGTCTCCACCATTTTTTTAATATTCATGACGGAAAATGCCCTCTCAACTGAAGCAGTAGCAACCGGTAAAACTAGAGCCAATGTAATAAGCAAATACACATAATTGAATGCTCGATGCATCCTTGTCTCCACCATTTTTTTAATATTCATGACGGAAAATGCCCTCTCAACTGAAGCAGTAGCAACCGGTAAAACTAGAGCCAATGTAATAAGCAAATACACATAATTGAATGCTCGATGCATCCTTGTCTCCACCATTTTTTTAATATTCATGACGGAAAATGCCCTCTCAACTGAAGCAGTAGCAACCGGTAAAACTAGAGCCAATGTAATAAGCAAATACACATAATTGAATGCTCGATGCATCCTTGTCTCCACCATTTTTTTAATATTCATGACGGAAAATGCCCTCTCAACTGAAGCAGTAGCAACCGGTAAAACTAGAGCCAATGTAATAAGCAAATACACATAATTGAATGCTCGATGCATCCTTGTCTCCACCATTTTTTTAATATTCATGACGGAAAATGCCCTCTCAACTGAAGCAGTAGCAACCGGTAAAACTAGAGCCAATGTAATAAGCAAATACACATAATTGAATGCTCGATGCATCCTTGTCTCCACCATTTTTTTAATATTCATGACGGAAAATGCCCTCTCAACTGAAGCAGTAGCAACCGGTAAAACTAGAGCCAATGTAATAAGCAAATACACATAATTGAATGCTCGATGCATCCTTGTCTCCACCATTTTTTTAATATTCATGACGGAAAATGCCCTCTCAACTGAAGCAGTAGCAACCGGTAAAACTAGAGCCAATGTAATAAGCAAATACACATAATTGAATGCTCGATGCATCCTTGTCTCCACCATTTTTTTAATATTCATGACGGAAAATGCCCTCTCAACTGAAGCAGTAGCAACCGGTAAAACTAGAGCCAATGTAATAAGCAAATACACATAATTGAATGCTCGATGCATCCTTGTCTCCACCATTTTTTTAATATTCATGACGGAAAATGCCCTCTCAACTGAAGCAGTAGCAACCGGTAAAACTAGAGCCAATGTAATAAGCAAATACACATAATTGAATGCTCGATGCATCCTTGTCTCCACCATTTTTTTAATATTCATGACGGAAAATGCCCTCTCAACTGAAGCAGTAGCAACCGGTAAAACTAGAGCCAATGTAATAAGCAAATACACATAATTGAATGCTCGATGCATCCTTGTCTCCACCATTTTTTTAATATTCATGACGGAAAATGCCCTCTCAACTGAAGCAGTAGCAACCGGTAAAACTAGAGCCAATGTAATAAGCAAATACACATAATTGAATGCTCGATGCATCCTTGTCTCCACCATTTTTTTAATATTCATGACGGAAAATGCCCTCTCAACTGAAGCAGTAGCAACCGGTAAAACTAGAGCCAATGTAATAAGCAAATACACATAATTGAATGCTCGATGCATCCTTGTCTCCACCATTTTTTTAATATTCATGACGGAAAATGCCCTCTCAACTGAAGCAGTAGCAACCGGTAAAACTAGAGCCAATGTAATAAGCAAATACACATAATTGAATGCTCGATGCATCCTTGTCTCCACCATTTTTTTAATATTCATGACGGAAAATGCCCTCTCAACTGAAGCAGTAGCAACCGGTAAAACTAGAGCCAATGTAATAAGCAAATACACATAATTGAATGCTCGATGCATCCTTGTCTCCACCATTTTTTTAATATTCATGACGGAAAATGCCCTCTCAACTGAAGCAGTAGCAACCGGTAAAACTAGAGCCAATGTAATAAGCAAATACACATAATTGAATGCTCGATGCATCCTTGTCTCCACCATTTTTTGCATGTGCTCGTTTTTGGTGTTGTACAGTATGGCGATGAGGGTGTTTGGTTCAGTCTCGGTTACTTCGCTTGTGTCGATTTTGTTTCCACAAGAACCCTACTAGCAGCCTCTGCTTTATATTGGGCAATGATTTCCCCACTCCTATTTTATCCACTTACACTCCTTTTTTAGTTATAAAAAAGGAGTGTAAGTGGATAAAATAGGAGAAAAAGGAGTGGGAAAATCACCACTCTTTATATTTTGTGGGTGACTCAATTACTGTTGCTATCCAATTTTGCCACGGACCACGATGGATATGCGACGGCCCACAAGGATAGTTATCAACATTGGGCCCCCATTTCCAATGGTCTTTTGCAGGTGGTAAAAAACAATTGAACCCTTTCTAATTCCTGATTGAATAAATTCGAAAGTTAAAGTCTTTTAAAATCTATTAAAATCGAAGACATAAGATTAGTTAAGTTGGTATTTTCCATAATTTAGACTAAATTAAAGTAGCATGAACATATCACTAAACAAGCTGACATATGTTTCATGTAACTAATTCGTGTTATTTATTTCAATAAGATCTTTGAACATACTGCTATAAAGTACGAACATTATATGTCGGTCACGTTACATGTCGGTCACTTGTGTCGACTCATTTGGTCATATACTTTCTTGTCATATAACGTATTAAAAAAGCATAACAACATAGTGCTTGTTTTTAAAAAGAAATTAAACATTGAGTGGGTGTGGTCCCAATGCGACTCCCCGTGGGAACGTAAACGCTGGGATTGAAAAGACGTCATGGAACCCATCAACCCAATGAAATTACTGCTTTCATTATCGCCATAGGAAATGAAGGAAATGAAATCTAATTCTAATAAGAAGAGAGGGAAAAAAAAAAGAAAAAAAAAGCAAGGCATGAATCACACTAAATCGGAAGTTTCTCAAGAAATAAGGGATTGGCTGAATATTTTCGTTGTATTGATAAAAGTCTACAGACCTAGTTATATATACATTACAATTCCTATTTCTAAGGCTTAGAAGCCTGATCCACTTTCGGTGGGATTTGACCTAGAACAATATAGGAAAGTAAATATATTACAATATTATTTCCTAATACAACAATATCTCGTAATACTCTCCCTCAAGTTGGAGAGTGAATATCATGAAGACTCAACTTGTCTCGTAGTGTCACAAATTAATCCTTTCCCAAGGCCTTCGTAAACACATCTGCCAGCTGGAAGCGTGTAGGTACATATAAAGGACTAATCATTTCGGCTTGCAATTTTTCTCGAACTATGTGACAATCTATTTCAATGTGCTTTGTACGTTCATGAAAAACAGGATTTGCTGCAATATACAAAGCTGCCTTATTATCACAAAATAATGGCACAGGAACTGTCTGTAGGACCTTTAAATCCTGTAATATGTAGCGCAACCAAGTCAGCTCCAAACAAGTATTAGCCATGGCTCTATATTCAGCTTCTGCTGATGATCTAGAAACATTAGTTTGTTTCTTAGATTTCCATGAGATGAGGGCATTTCCAAGAAAAACACAATATCCTGTAACTGACATCTTTGTGGCACGACAACCTCCCCAATCTGAATCACAAAAAGCTTTCAAGGCAAGATTGTTAGAGGTAGGAAACAACAAACCTTGACCAGGAGTACCCTTGACATATTTGAGGATCTGTAAGGCAGTATCCCAATGAGGTTTTCGTGGTTGATGCATAAATTCACTCAATGTTCGAACGGAATAGGCTATGTCAGGCCTTGTGACAGTGAGATAAATCAGTCTACCAACCAGTCTTCTGTACTTTGTTGGATCATGCAGCAGTGCTCCATCTGTGGGAGTTAGTTTCAAATTTTGTTCCATTGGAAAGTTTTCTGGGCGTGCCCCCAGAAGTCCTGAATCTTGCAAAATATCTAGTGCATATTTTCTCTGAGATATAAAAATACCTTTCTTGGAGCGGGAGAATTCAATGCCCAAAAAATATTTCAAATCTTCGAGATCTTTGATGCGGAAGCATTTTAGAAGGAATGTTTTGAGATGTTCCATTTCCTGAAGATCATTGCCTGTGAGAAGTATGTCGTCAACATAGATAAGTATAGCAGTAAATGAAGTGCCTTGAGCTTTGGTAAAAAAAGAGTAATCAGCCTTTGATTGTTGATAACTAGCTTTCTGAATGGTGTCTGAAAAGGTGGAGAACCAGTTTCTGGAAGCTTGTTTGAGTCCATAAAGGGACTTGTTGAGCTGACATACAGTGTTCTCCCCCTGTCGGCGAAGACCAGAAGGAGGTTCCATGTAAACCACTTCATTCAAATCACCATGAAGAAAGGCATTTTGAACGTCCAGTTGATGGATGAACCAGTGACGGGCAGCAGCAACAGTGAGTAGACAGCGGAGGGTGGTGAGTTTGGTTGTAGGAGAAAAGGTTTCTTGGCAGTCAATTCCCTCAACTTGAGTGTAGCCTTTAGCCACAGGGCGAGCTTTGTAGCGCTTAATGGTGCCATCGGACTTGTATTTGATTTTGTAAACCCATTTGCAGCCGATCGATTTATGACCAAGGGGAAGAGGAACCAAACTCCAAGTATGATTATGCTGCAAAGCCTCTAATTTTGCAGACATGGCCTGTTGCCAATTGGGATCAAGGATAGCTTGAGCATATGATGTAGGTTCGGTGTGACCTGAGATGTTAGCAAGAAAAGCAGAATGTGCAAAAGACAAACGGGAGTAGGAAAGAAAGTGAGAAAGTAGATATCGAGTACCTGATGCAGAATAAAGCACCGAGGTTAAGTGACCGGCTCGGTTGGACAGGTGGTAATCTTTATACCAAACAGGGGGTTGCTTAGGACGAAGTGACTGGCGTGGAAGGGAAATAGAAGGAATGGGGTTGGGATGATGGTTATGCATGAGAGAGGATTCGGAAGTGGGTGAAAGAGATGAGGGACGATCAGCTGGAAGGGGGGACAAGTCTGTTGGGACGTGTGAGGGGGGCTGGGGAGACACAGGTCGGATTGGGCTGTCAAGATGGGAGGGCTCGTCAGGCGCGGGGCCATGGGATGACGTGGGTGGAGGGGCGTCAGGTGTTGATGGTTGGGTGGGACTCAGTTGGGATGGCTCACGTCGGGGGCCCTACTCAGCATGTCGGGTGTGTTGGGTCCAGTGATCAGTGTGATCAAGGCTAGCATGTGGAAGGTAGGGTGGCACAAAAGTGGAAGCTGTGGGGGTGGAAATGTTAGAAAAAGGAAAAGTATGTTCACAAAACTTGACATCACGACTGACGAGAAATTTCTTAGTCTCTAAATTGTAAAGTTTGTAACCTTTCTGACCAGTGGGGTATCCAACAAAGACGCAACGTTGAGCGCGAGGGTCAAATTTATGAGTAGGGTGGACAACTGTGGCATAACAGAGGCAACCAAAAACTCTCAAGTGATCAAATGATGGTGGGTGATTGTATAGTAGTTCAAAAAGGGATTTGGTGGATAATAGTGGGGAGGGTAGGCGGTTAATGAGATAGACAGCGGTCAAGACACATTCACCCCAAAAAGGGAGAGGCAAGTGAGATTGGAAATGCAATGCGCGAGCGACAATGAGAATATGGCGATGCTTGCGTTCAACGACTCCATTTTGTTGTGGAGCGTAAACACAAGTGCATTGATATTCGATGCCTTGAGTTTGGAAAAAATCTCTCATGGACAGAAATTCAGAACCATTGTCTACCCGAATAGCCTTAACGGTGGCATGAAATTGAGTATGAGCAAAGGTAACAAAAGATTTGAGAATATTTTGTGTTTCAGATTTATGTGTCATCAAAAAAAGCCATGTGCATCGAGTAAAATCATCTACAAGGGTAAGAAAGAAACGGGCCCCTGAATGTGTGGGAACTTTGTGTGGACCCCAAATATCACAATGTAACAAATCAAAAGGAGCATGAGTTTTTATTGAACTTAAAGGAAACGGAAGTCTAGTTTGCTTGGCCATGGGACAAACATTACAATTGTCATCAAAAGAGAGAGGACTAAAAGGCAAGAATGAAGACAGTAATTTAAGACGCGAAGGTGACGGATGAGAAACTTGATAAGTAACAGGTGTTTTCTGCAATGGAGACATGTAATAGAGACCACCATGCTGCTTACCCGAGCCAATCATCTTCCCCGTAGCCAAGTCTTGCAAGACACAGAAAGTGGGAAATAGAAGGACACAACAATTTAGAGAGGTAGTAATCTTGCTAGCAGACATAAGATTTAAGTGAAAAGAGGGAACACATAAGACATTATCTAAAGTGATATCTGAATTGAACGGGACTGTCTCAGTGGAAGTGATTTGGGCAGAAGACCCAGTGGGTAAATTGACAATTGGTATTTGTGAAGACTTTGTTTGTGTAGAAAGTGTGGGGTTGGACGTGATGTGATCAGTAGCTCCGCTGTCCAAAATCCAAGGTTTGGTGAATACATAACTAATCGAGACAACGGGAAATTGAGACAGACCTGCGGCATTAGCATAAGCATGGCTATTACCAGAAGCATTATTCGAATTTAACAGAGAGACAACATGGGCTAGTTGTTGAAGCTGGTCTGCAGAGAGCCCATAGAGAGGGTTCGGTTGAGAGGTTGGCGGATGAGACAATTGGGCTAGTTGTGGTGCCCAATTGTTAAAACTCGGGAACTGGGCTGGTGCGACTGTGGATTGCTACTGAGCCCCAACTTGGGCTGCGTCTGCTGCGTTGACAACATGAAAGGATCCTCGCTGACTGCGGTTGCTCCCTTGTTTATGTTGCTGATGATTTCCTCTATGTCCTTGGTGGTGCCGATTGTTCTGGGGTCCTGTACTGTTGGAAACCCATGTCCCATTTTTTAATTTGCATCGATCCTCAGTGTGGCCATTCTTATCACAATATGGGCAATAAAACTTTAACGTCCGACAGTCTTCAATTGTATGGCCGTTCCTGTCACAGTGAGCACAATGTTTGGAATTATTTGAGAAATTGTGAGAGCAGTTCTGTATCGCAACGGCAATGGAAAAATTTTCTGTGGAACCCGAGGTCATTTGGCGCTGTGTTTCATCTTGAATGACGAGTGAGTAGGCTTGACGAACATTTGGCAATGGCGTCATCATGAGGATGCTGCTACGAACACCGTTGTAGGTGTCATTAAGGCCCATGAGAAACTGCATCATCCGATCTTCTTCTTTTTGTTCATTATGTGCCTTCATCTGGTTACAGATAAGCAAGGTTTGATATGTCTCTAATTCATCCCAAAGATCTTTGAGTTTTGTGTAATATTCTGAGACTGTCATGGTGCCTTGTGAGAGAGAGGCGATGGACTTCTGTATCTGATATATTGTTGGTGCATTCTTTTGTGAGAATTGATCTTGGAAATCTTGCCACACTTGATGGGCGGTCTTGGCATGAACGACTGATTTGGCTAGATCAGGCTCCACCGAGTGAACTAACCATGATAAAATCATACTGTTGCATTGATTCCATAGAGCATATTCTGTCGGCATGGATTGAAATATCGGCCGATACACCGATATATCGGCCGATATATCGATATTTTGAACTGTCGACACCGATATTGGGGGGTAAGGTCATTCTTCCCCGATATCGACGATATATCCCCGATAAGTGCGATATCCCCGATATTTTGCCGATATTCCCGATATTTTCCGATACCCATAACAAAACCCAAAATAATTCAAAAGTTTTGAAGCAAACTGAAACTGAAAAGATTTTTTGGAGGTATATGTGCAGTGATTAGATA
>NW_007362589.1:0-29116 GCF_000346735.1 Prunus mume
TCTTTATGCTTTTGTAAAATTGCTCCTTGCCTTTTGTTTTTAGAACATCAAATGAATTTGTAATATTAGTTTGTGTTTATTGTGCAAGATTTTTTTCTTTTATTCTTCAAAAATTTTTTCTTCTAAAAAATTAATATTTTAATCAATTTAAAAATTAAAAAAAGTGAAGATGTGGGCCCCATAATGCCACATAGGCAACTAACAGAGAGATTTGACGGAAACCCTAACGGCGGAACCACATTGTAACAAATTTGAAAGATCGGGGTATGTGATTGTAAAAATTAAAGACATTGGGGCTAACATGTCTTAAGAGTATAACCACAGGGTACTAAATTGTAATTAACCCTTATTCTTTTATGGTGCCCTGAACTTTAAATAGTAATAAAAAAATTTCAAGTAGGAATTATAGTTGAGTATGGTTTCCTCTTCATCTTGTCAGCTTTGGGACGCTTTGCCTTTGGCCACAACAAGCACCTCAAGTCAATTGCTGCTGCATATTGGAAACCACAATCCAGTTCTCTTCTGAATTCCTTGCCCTCTTTGTCTCATATTAAAGGTAGTGTTGTTTCATCTCAAATTGGTCCACTTTTGAGAGTGACCAATGATAACTCATTGGTTGTTCGAGAAGGAAGAGTCTCCACCAGCAGCCCCCTTGCGAGTTCTGGAATTATGCATGGATCTCCATTGTCTGACGATTCATCTCAGCATTCTGATTCTGGAATATTAAATGATGGTGTGAGCAATGGTGGTGTTAACCTTTCAACACCAAAACCCCTGGACAATGCAATGTATTCTCAGTGTGTATTGGCTATGTGTACCTTAGCGAAGGACCCATCTCCACGCATTGCAAGCCTTGGTCGGCAGGTATTGGCCATTATAGGAATTGAACAAGTGGTGGCAAAACCTGTAAAGTCCAGTAATAACAGTGTTCGACCTGGTGAATCCATTACAGCATCTCCTGGATTAGCTCGATCTTCTTCGTGGTTTGATATGAATGGAGGTAACGATATTCTGATGAAAACTATGCGGGAATCACTTGCTATCATTCATTGCCCTTTTTCTATTAATTGCAGGGACCAGTTAATAAGCTGAATGCTGCTAGTTATATTTTTGCTTGACATTTAGCTCCATTTGATGTTTCAATGCATGCTATTATTTTGTCAATTTAAACTATTTTTGCACTTCCAGTTTTAGTTCTTTAGTTGAGCACTGTTATTGACAGGTCATTTGCCTTTAACATTCCGAACTCCTCCTGTCAGCCCTCCTCGGCCAAATTACTTGACTGGAATGCGGAGAGTTTATTCTTTAGAGTTCAGGCCTCATCTAATGAGTCCAGATTCTGGATTAGCCGATCCGCTTTTAGGTTCTGGGGGAACTTCTGGCGCCTCAGAACGCAGTGTTCCTCCACAATCAACAATCTACAATTGGAGTTGTGGGCACTTCTCCAAGCCACTTCTCATTGCCGCAGATGACAGTAAAGAAATATTAACCAGAAGAGAGGAGAGAGAAAAATTTGCCTTGGAGCACATTGCTAAATGCCAGCACTCGTGTTCGTTTTCTTCTCTAATTCTCCTTTTGTTTTTTCACCTATTATTTTCATTAAATTCTTTGTGTTAGCCTTTGTTTATGGAATTAATGAATCTTCCATGTTCTTGACCAGCTGTTAGCAAACTTAACAATCAAATTGCTAGCTGGGACACAAAATTTGAGACGGGTACAAAAACAATCTTGCTGGAACCATTTTCTCCTATTGTAATTGCAGCAGACGAGAATGAACGAATCAGGTGTGTAGGTTCTCACTTGGTCAAATTTTCAGCAGCTTTAAATGTTATGTGATGTATCGCTTGATTTTGTCAGATAGTGTGCATTGGTGTGTTTGTGAAATAGTAAGGCTTAACTTTTTTCTTGGTTCTTCCTGATACACTAGCACAAACAAATAAAACTGTGCTGGTTTGTATGATACTGAGTGCCCATTGAGTACAATGGTACTTTCTTTCTGCTTTGTATGTTATATAATAGACGTTTTTCCTTCATTTTGCCTTTCTATGTGATAAAAGAAGAGATTTCTTTTCAACTTGGGATGTCTATCAATCTCTTCCTTGGTTGAATAGTGTATCACACTATCAATATTTTCCTTAGTCGTGTAGTGTGTCACTCTTGCGCCCTTCTGGTTCGGGCATTTTAATTTTCCATGACATATGGAGGATTCCTATCTCGTTTGAAAAAAGAAATGGCCTATTATTGTTTCTTTCCTTCAAACCATAAGGTTATGTTTGGGTTTAGGGTAATTCTTGCTTGAAAATGGGTTCATGCATGTGTGAATTTGGTTCATGTTGCTTAATTTGCAAAGCTTTCTTTGCTAGAATTTATTGATTACTCTCAGTCCAGAGTCCAGTATAAATCTGATGATGTGTTAACATTTTGGTGTTTATTTATTATAGGGTATGGAATTACCAAGAGGCTAAGGAGGCTACCCTTCTCAACAGCTTTGATAACCATGATTTTCCTGACAAAGGAATCTCCAAGCTCTGCCTTGTGAATGAGCTTGATGACAGCTTGCTTCTTGCTGCTTCAAGTAATATTCTATACTACAGAAATCTTAGCTTCTTAGTCAGGTTGGGCTATTATTGAATTTTTCTGATTTATTTGCACCTTTTCTGCGGTCATATAATTAGGTGATGGAAACATTCGAATTTGGAAAGATTATACTTTGAAAGGTAGACAGAAGCTTGTTACTGCATTTTCCTCAATTCAAGGTCATAAACCTGGTGTGCGAAGTTTGAATGCTGTTGTGGATTGGCAACAGCAATCAGGATATCTGGTACTTGCTTTCTTTAAGATGCAATCAGTCAGGGCTGTAGGACACGTTTGTTTTGGTTTGCTTATTCTTTTTTGTTGTTGTAAATAATTGTTTCTATTACTTTGCCATTGTTATGGTTGCTAGTATGCTTCTGGTGAGATATCGTCCATTATGCTTTGGGATCTGGATAAAGAGCAGCTTGTGAATTCTATTCCTTCTTCATCAGATTGTAGCATCTCAGCGCTGGTGAGTTTTTACCCCCTTTTGATTTTTATTTACAACATATTATATCCGTATCTCATAGTCCATACAGGGGATTTGTAATTGATTCTTTGATTAAATTAGGAACGCTTTTGAAGTTATTGATTTTGTTGGTTATGTAATATGTTGGATGCAAAAAATGAATAATGTAATAATTACTGTATCTTGTGTAGTCTGCTTCTCAAGTTCATGGGGGACAACTTGCAGCTGGTTTTGTAGACGGTTCTGTTAGACTCTATGATGTGCGAACTCCTGAAATGTAAGCTCTTGATATCTTCTTCTGGCAAGATGCAAATATTAGTCATGGAATTCTGCCTGATGTTTAAATTATACTCGCTATGATGTTTATGAAAACACTACAACTACTAGCAAATGAATAATAATATGCTGCAGGGTTTGAGCTTTAGCTCTTGGTTTTACTTTCTTGTCTTGATGTGATATTAACAATTTGCATAAGAGACTGCTTTAATCTTGTGCGTTTGTAAATGTTAGGCTTGTCTGTGCAACGCGACCACACACTCAGAAGGTTGAAAGAGTTGTGGGGATTGGCTTTCAGCCTGGGCTTGATCCTGCTAAGGTAAGTGGAGACCCTTGTTTTTCATTTTGAAGTTAATCCTAGATCATCCATTTACTATTGCAGCTCTTACATTCATTCTTGTGAAAGTGAAACTTACATGACATTCTTGTCTTCATCCAGATTGTAAGTGCATCTCAGGCAGGTGACATTCAGTTCCTTGATATCAGAAATGACAGGGAGGCCTACCTGACAATTGAAGCTCACAGGGGTTCACTGACAGCTTTAGCTGTTCATAGACATGCCCCCATCATTGCCAGTGGATCAGCCAAACAACTCATAAAAGTCTTTAGTTTGGAGGGCGAACAATTAGGCACCATAAGATACTACCCTTCCTTTATGGCCCAAAAGATCGGTCCTGTCAGTTGCTTAGCCTTCCATCCCTATGAAGTGCTGCTTGCTGCTGGTGCTGCAGATGCTTGCGCATCCATCTATGCTGACGACAACTCTCAAGCTAGATGAGAATGCTAGTTATTTCCTCATTGATTCGATAAGGGTTTCTTTCATATTGGAAGGCAGTGCAAGTGGATGGACTTCAAATGCAATCTTGCTGTTGCAGATCATTCGGTGCATCTGCTTCATTGTGTGATAATATATTCCGCTGCCCAATTCCTTTTCGGTGTCAATGGGCGGGTGGGTCTGGAAGCTTTGGTAGGGTGCTGTCTACTGACGATGCTGTATGCTATGATATTCATTAGCCTCAGGTGTAGATGGTCACAATTGTGGGGAATAATTTCCTGCATATTTATTCGGGGCTCTGGAAAATAATCTGTTATATAGGGTAAATGCGTGTAAATAAACTTCCCTTTTTCTGTTTTTTTATATAGTTCCTCATTTTGGTGTGTTCATTTTTATTCCCATCCCCTTGTTCAATTTGTAAGAGCAACACAGTTTAATGGTCATAATCTTAGTGTTGCAAGACATGGGGATTAAACAGACTCGCGATTGCGCATCTTGTAATCTGTTGAATTTGTGAGTCGCTTTGCCGTTTAATTAACCATCATGTAACTTGTAA
The DNA here is from genome assembly GCF_000346735.1 of Prunus mume. The sequence goes on from NW_007362589.1 coordinate 4,651, forward strand.
TTAATTCATCAATTTGTTTGAGTTGGCATCTCCTCTTCTCCCTTGTCTTTTTACCAGCCTTTATCGAATCTGGCTTCTGGGTTTTCTGTATTTCAGCCATTGATTAAGACCGTCTTAATTGTTGTAAATAAAGAGAGCAACTATAAGATCATATTAATTTGCGTTGTGGTATAATGCTTTGAATCATGTGGCATTCAAAACCATGGTGTTTAAAGTAATAAAAGTGAAAAATGAAATGAACAATCGAAATGCTCCAAATATAGCTGAACTCTCAAACAACCATGGTTTTTGTCGATGGTTCAGCCACAACGACTTGATTCTGAATGACATTGCCCTCAGAAAAGTTTCCCACGATGGACTAAGTTTCTCATCAGATTCAGATTGATCAGAATTTGTAAACATTCTGAGGGATTAATAAAGGCTTCAGAGTTCACTTCGCAATAATGAAAATCCACAGATTATGAAGCAAAATGCTACAAAGTCTTTAAGAGGCAATGATTCTTCTGAAACCCTACACACATAATTGGTGATCAATGACAACTGATAAGCTAAGAGCGTATCAATCTAAACCAACTTCGAGTACATCCCAAACTGGAAGAAGATGCAGATAATGATATACAAAGATATACACATATATAGCTATTATATCCCGGTTTGAAACTTGTAGGCCAGTACTTCACTTCCTCCCACCCACCATACCTTGGCCGGCAGTCCCAGACAAGCTAGACGACGTGTTGCTGTTTGTCATCTTAAACTTTCCATCTGCATTGCCAAACACATTCAGATCTTCAAATAATCGGTATGAGGGAACAAAGGGCTTTTGTCCTGCTGCAGGGGCAGGGCTCCTAGGACCAGGGATCACTGGGAAACCTCCATTGTTATCTGACCCATTGATTCCCCTTGCAGGAAACGAATTAAAATGCTGCAGAGGTCTAGCTCCTTGTGCCGGCATATAAGATGTGGTTGCATTGGCCCGAGGAGTTGAAAACGTATTATTGGCGGACAAATGGTTTTGGTTGTTAGAATAACCAGGTGTGGCTGCCCATGGTGGAGGGGGGTAGCCAGACGAGTATTGAGGTTGAAATTGTGACTGGAATTGAGGCTGTGTTTGAGGTTGAAATTGTGACTGGAATTGAGGCTGTGTTTGAGGTTGAAATTGTGACTGGAATTGAGGCTGTGTTTGAGGTTGTAACTGTGGCCGGAACTGTTGTTGGAGTTGGGGTTGGGGTTGAGGTTGTGCCCAAGGAACAACATAGCTGTTTTGGGATGCCATCCCAAGATTTCCAGGATAAGGTTGTGAAGGATAGGGATTCCCTTGTACACTGGCGGAAACAGGCACCTGATGCATGTTGCCGTTGGATGGAGCAGCCTGAGGGTTAGATGCTGGGGCATGAGGGGTGGTGTCAGGGGAGGCAGCTGTTGTTGATAAAGTGATACTTAATAGGTCGATCATATCCTGCTCTTTTGTAGTCTTAACTTGTGCTGGTGGATCAGGCAGAGCTAATGCATTGCTCGGGACAGATGTAGCTGTTGTGGAAGATGGATTTATTGTGCTGCTGGTGCTCACCAGCGCTAAACCATCATCACTGCCACTAGATGTGTTTTGAGGAGGTATTGCGCGTGGTTTAATATGCCTGCATCCATAAAACAAGTGCAACACCTATGAATGAACTTTTTCACCAAATTATGAGCTTAAGCCAGACACTGGGTATACCATAAGTGCTTTTATGCAACATCCAATGGTAATGCCAGTTATCCGTAAATCACAAACTGGTAATTACTAATGAATTAAAATGGGCCAGGAGATGAAACTGCACCCCACTGGGCAGTTGTGGAAAGCGCTGGCATAAGAAATGCATTTTTATGACCTATGAATAAGAAAATAGAAAACAGAAAAAGATGGCCAGTCATACGCAACCTTCGAGCTAGCTGTGCAAATTCATCTTCCTCTTCTTCGTCTTCATAAATCTGGACCCTTGTCATGGTACCAACTGGTGCAGATGGATTAGTATTAGGTTTTGGACTAGAGTCACTTGCGCTGGAGTCTTTTACTTCAGTCTGCTTGGAACTGGACAGAGACTTTTCAGTTGGCTGGGGACTGACATTTGTAGCTTGAGTTGGCACAGGCAAACCAGAAACAATGGCATCATGTTTTGCAAGCAAACTTTGCAGACCATCATTTAAATCGAGACCTCGAGCAAGAAGTTCTTCATCTCTGCACGTTACCCAAAAAGGTATGTTAAATATTTACCACTCGTGCACTTGCACACATACGCACTTCTACATAAAAAATATATAGGAGTAACAGCACATGAAACGTAACACTTGAGTGAGTAATGATCTTCATCATATGAACGCACAAAACCATTGGGTTCTGCCAGAAGGATGTTTGCAGGAGACTAACCCAGTTGTAGTTAGCATCTGCATCAGTTTTTTCTGGTTGGCACGACATCGGTTGACAAGATCGACTATCACCTCATCTTTTATGGCCTACAAACACAGAAACGAAAGGTAAATATCTTACCCATCAGTTGCGAGGAAAAAAGTTGAAAATATTAATTGCTCCTCATACCATACGGTCACTAGGGTTCACAGCTTGCAGCATGTCACTTAAAAGCTCCATAACATTTCTCATAGAATCCAGGCTTGACAAACTAAAATTATTAAAAGGAAAAAAAAAATCAGACTGAGGAATGAACAGAAGATAGATGTTTTAAAGCAATCCTAAACAACAGCTCTAAGAAATGAAGAACCGGAGAAACAGTAGAAACCAGTAGGGAATCGACAACAGAGTCCAACTCTCACCTTAAATTCTCCATTTCTGTAGCCATCGTTTCATCAAGCCTTCTTGAGGAATTGCTAGGCATTCCATATCCTGCTTGAGCATGTCTCAATGTTGTCTGTGTAACGGGCGGTGTAAAAATTGCAGGTGCTTCTAATGAATGCTTGGGAAATTCTACTCCAGAACGCTGTCATTCATGCAGTGCATGGTTATTAAATAACATCTCTTCATACAGAAGAAATTTCATTTTTTTAATTACCATGCTCTTTCAGACATAAAGAAATAGAACAACACTACTCTTACCACATTTGTATACCACATCCCTATACCATCTTATGTGGCAGCTGAGGTGGATAGCCACATCAATTAAAATTATTTAATATTTTCTTTTCTTTTATGATTTATTCCAGTATTTGTTTTTCTAATTGTCTTAATTAAAATACACTTCATTGATTTAATTGATGTGGCATATAATATGGACACGCCACATCATATGGTATAAAAATGTGGTAAGTGTAGCATTACTCAAAGAAATAACTGCAAAAAGAGGGGGTGCATCCATCAAAGACATCTCTGAGATTGCAGTTAAGAGGTTCTAATACATTGGGGTACTGCACTACATATGTCTCTGATTATATTCACTATCTTGATTTGGTATTGCCCTTTAATTGTCAATGTCAAAATTGGAAGCACATTATCTTTAAACATAAAAAGCTGAACGAGATAGCCAAACTTATACCCTTAGTTCTTCGCATGCCCAGTAGTACTGAGGATGTTTTCCTCCAGGTCCACCAAATGCCTCTTGCCAACAGTCCAGCAATATTAAGATTTTTTCCCTCACCTGCATATCTGCCTGATATTCCATCCATACATACGTTTTAAAGTGAGATGGAAGGGAAATACAGAACGGGAAAGAAAAACTAACAAGACGGATTAGAGTCAAATAGTCAGAGTAATGAAAAGAATATGCTCATCACTTAGGAAATGAAGGTTCTGTGACCAATAATGCTGAACAAAGAGAAGAGGCTTTGATGCACCCCACATACAAACAGTACCCAAAAAAAAAAAAAAAAAAAAGATGCAGTACAAAAGTCATGCATAGAACAAATGTCAAAAAAGCACGACTAGAGTACATTAGGACATTGCGAACACGTCATCAAACTCCTTTGTGTTTAAATTCACAACACCCAAATTTATCTAAGACATAGGGAGGCCTTGAAGACCACTATGAACAGGCCACTTGAGCCTAATCATACTAATACCAAACACACACACCCTAAATAAAAGTACTTGCAAGACTATACAGAATCACAGACTCAAAAAAACCGTACAGGTCAGAGTCCAAGGTTTAAAAGAATCAGCAGGTCAACAAATTTCATCAAAGAATGCCATCATGAAAGGAAGATGAAAAGAAATGAAAATCCAGCTCCAGCGACGGATGAAAATAAAACTAACCTAAACACTAAGCTTTAAAAAAAAATTAAAACAGAACCAAAATGGGTTTATAGCTCACAATACTCTGCCAGACAACTACATCTTCAAGACTTACCTTCTTTCTGACAATTTTAACCATCTCGCCTAGTATATTTCTCTCTGCAATTTGAACATGGACATAATCACCACAGTTCTTCACCATTGTCTCCAAAAGCTACGAAATATAGCACACAATTAACCAAAAGTAAAGAAACGGTTCCATATCTGACATTTAAATATAAAAAAAGCATGCAGATGGTTCAAATTGGAAGGTGAAGAAGATTAAAAGGATTTCAGTAAAAAATTACCGTCAAGGCTAGAAATTGAACTTTGGAGCTCTTATGCTGCAAACGTCTCTTTACAGCTTTCACGACATCTTTTGCCTGCCTGATAAATTTAACACGTCCACATCAATGAACAATCACAAACAAATTTTTTTAGAAGAAAAAGAAAAGGACAGCGCAAAACACACTAAAACTGTTATACAACAAAATACCACATAACACAGCTCTTAAGAACAGAAAGAAAAATTAATACATAAATCTGCCTACGTTTCAGGTACCAAACGGGGAAAAATCCAGAAACAGGTGAGGAAATTAGAACAGGGCAAAGTGTTAATTTTATCTTTCCACCAGAAATCTACATATCTATAGAAATATTCTCGTTTTGAAAGAGAGTTATCCGCTACTTCTAAATCAAATCCTCATCTGTTTCTGGAATTAATTAATCAATCCAAAAAATTGACATACTCGAGATATTTCAATCCAATACATACTCCAGAAATTTCAAATTGTATAAAGAAGCCATATAAAATAATTCGACAATAATATATGTATATCATTAGAAAATCATTTACTTCACTCACTCTCTCTCTCTCAGGCATACACACATATGCATACATACAAATCCTAGCGAAAAACAAAAGGAAAAAAAAAAAAAAAAACAACAACTGATACTGGTATTAGGCAGATAATTGTCAAAAGCAAATAAATTTCCAATCAATCAGAAACCCTAAGCTGACGGAAAATCAAAAGTCAACTCAAAAAACCAAAACAAAAAGAAAAAAACAAAACCAAGATAAAGCAAAAAGCTTTGAAGCACATATATTACCAATGATGAGAATTGACGGAATCACAGATATCTATGTTCATAGTCCAATCAGGGCTTATCAGAAGATCGCTCGTCGCCTTGTCGACAGCCACAGTCGCTGAAGACGACGATGATGACGACGACGCTACTATCATCTTTCTCTCTCTCTCTCTCTCTCTCTCTCTCTCTCTCTCTCTAAGACTTTCTGGTGCAGCAGAAACTTCCCCTCGGTCTAAAAATGAAACAGAATCGCAACTAACAAGATAGCCCACAACAACTCACTTTCCCGGAAAATTCCCCGCCATGCTTTTCTTGTTTGGATAGGTGGAAACTTCGAAACCCTAATAAGCTTTTGGGAAATTTGCAGTCTTTTACAGGAAAGAAATTGGATTTTGGATTTTTCTTTCCTTCTTTTATCTCTTTCTTTACCAAAATGCTTTCATTTCAATTTCCTCTTCGCTCTCCCTTTATATTTCTTTGTTCAATCTCTCTCTCTCTCTCTCTCTCTCTACGCCTATCCTAAGCTGTCGCCAAGTTTAGTATCCTTTTCCGGAACTAGTTGAATTTCAACAGCTCACGCGCCACGTGGATAAAACGCGCGAAGAGCTTCCGCCTAACCGCATAGCTCTTTATTATACGGTCACTATACTGTATTTGTGTACAGTCAGACCATGGGAAAATGTCCTTTTACTTTTCTTTTTTGGTAATTTTTATTTTTTTAATTTTGGTCATATTTATTTTATATTATATTATATTTATTCTTACGAGTGATCCTAAATTCATAGTAAAGGTAAGGCTGGGGTGGTCACTTAGTCTCAGTGGTGGTGATAATAAGCATAGAAAAGTCATAATGGGGACTTTTGTGGATAAGAAAGCAAGTATTGTACGTCTCGATCGGGGCCGGCCTTGTCTCTCTTTTATGTGTTCCACTTTTCATGGATATAAACCAAGCTTTCCACCAAGAGTTATTTGCATTTCTTTTATGTGTTCTCACTGCACAAGTATAGGAGTGTGTAAAGGGTACAACGTGAATAGCTCCATTCTAAAATTAGTCTAGTATTGGGAAATCTGAGCTATTTTATCCTAACAACATCCACATGTAATTTTTATGAAATGATTATTTGATTAATTATATGGCAATAATCTAACCTAGTGACTTTTTCTTGCCTACAAGAACCTCCTAGCTAGGCGGGTGTTGTTGCTATTTCTTTGCTAGTTTTTACAACTTTAGAAGTAGTTTCGTATATGAATATAATTAAAATTAAAACTAGATATGTTTTCTTCTGTGGAGGCACAAATCAAATTAAAACTAGTAGTTTATTAGAGTTTAACCTTCAAGTTTGTTTTTGGGGTCAATAACTTTTAAGTCAAGTATGGTCCAATAAGACATGCTACGGAATCAAAAAAGAGAAAATTTTCATACTACAAGAGCCTGAGGTCATTCTTCTTTTATTTTGGATTATAATGTCATAAGATCCTTTTGTTTAATTTATATTTCCATCTAGTGGGGATCATTTTTTAACCCAAATAAAAAAAACAAACAAAAAAACCTTGAGATCGCCATCCCTTTTAAAATTTTTCAGGTGGATCCTTAGCTATGTTTGCTTTTATACAGAAAAACACAGCAACGCAAAGGACCCACTAATATTGTAGTGTTTTGGAACAATTGCTCTTCCAAGAAAAGTTTTGAGTTTGAGTTCTAGCATCCGTATAATGTGTGTGAGTTTAATATCTATCGCCCCTCTCAATATAAAAGATCCTAAAATAACCATACACAACAACAAATACTCATATGATCCTATTAAGGATAATATTAAAGAGATCATAATGGGATGATGGTTATGTTTCTGTAGACCTTTGACTTCAGCAATGTGATAATTAAAGACCAATTAATGAATCTGTCACACCTCATCCATGTCTAATCCACGACCATTTCAAATGATTAAATTTAAATCCTCCACGCCTAAAAGAAGCACACTAGGAACATTTGATACCATGCCCAAATTGCATGAGAGAAGAGTGGAATTAAACTTTCCTCGTGACCCTTTTCATTAGGTTAAAGGGATCCAATTTTTATTGACCCCAAAAGAAAAAAGGGATCCAATTTTTAATGCAAAGTGGTAGGTAAGAGCTAAAAGGGAATTTCCATATTAATAGAGGGCAGTTTACTTCACAGGCCAAAGCAAATTGTAAAAGAAAAACATTCCATGGATGTCTGTCTGTCAATAATGCCCAGCTAAATTTAATATAGAATTCCAACAGAACTGCATGCTAGTCAAAGCTGCTTCTTCTTCTTCTTCTTTTAATTTTTTTATAATTTTTTTAAATGTATTTATTTAATTTAATTTTGATAGGCCCGTGAGCGCTGGTTTGGTAGCTCGATCCAAACCGTGAGTGCTAGACATGAAAATAATGATGAAGCCATGTTTGATGTTTGTGCAAATCAATGTTATATACAATCAGCCTCCAATTACTGCACAACCACAAGATCTTCAAAACCATATGATTTTCCTCGATATATCCTCTCAATCTTGACGTTGACCACCCACACTTATACCAGACAATTTGGTTGACTGGTCTTCCCATCTCTTTCGGCTTACAAGTCTCTCAATTGTGCTACCACATGCACCACTCATTGTTAATCAACACAGTTAAGCACAATAATTAAATTGGCTGCTTTTTCTTCTTTTTCTTTCTTATATATAGATATTTTGGTTTTCAGCAGGTTTTGAATAATATGGGTTCGAATAAACATTGGATAGTACGAAGTGCTTAAACAAAAATTCTTGAACATCAAACAACCAAAACTATTACTCATTATAATAAAAAATTTCCATAATGAAAAATATAAATCAAAATTCTATAATTGATCATATAATATGATAAATTAATTGATATATATTGCAATATCAATTAATGTCGTTGATTATAGATACGCAAATTTCTATAATTTCTTTGTGAATTAAACTTTATTCGTGTCACAAACTACATTATACATGTAATAACTCAGTTGTTTTGACAATTGCTTGAATTTTAGATCAAATTCAACTAGAACATATCCCTTTCATTTACCCTTGTCCAATAGTTGCCTTTCAATGTTTTCCAAGAAAGAAAAACAACAGCTCATCATTTCCGTCCAACAAAACAGCGGCCCATAATTTCCTTCCAAGAAAATAACAACATCACATCATCACGTAAATTATGAGATAACTTCCAACTTTGGACCATAGCGTTTTGTCAACCATATAATTAATATAGAAAGGAGGAAAGAGCCAAACCTATTTACATAGAATTTTTAGAACAAGAATTCATCAATTCTCACGTCTTAGTAGTCAACGATGACTCTGAAAGAAACATTACATTCCACGTACATATGATTATGACGTGGCCTTATCTATAAATACAACAAGGAAACCTTATTATTAACATAAATCAAGGGCTTGATCACACATTAATCTCTCTTAATTAGCATAATGATTATGCTAATACGAAGTGTACTGTTCCCTAACTCTGTTCCCATCATCAGCCGTCGGTACTGCAGCCCCACCATCCTGTTGATATTAGAATTGTAAGAAAAGGCATGCTCTCCTTCACTGTAGGCAACCTTGTAGTCACTGACATCGATGTCAATATCATCTTCAAAGGGGAACAAAAACACTCTCACTCCACCGGGCGTCGACTCTTAATTGACTTTGCTGGAAATCCCATTCCCATTCTCATTCTACCCCGATGTAAGGTTTGTTAATTAATTAACAACTGTCATTTATGAGATTTGAATTAACATCTTCGTTTCATGCGATAGTCTTGTTGATTTGTTTATATGTGCATATATACATAGTTCGTGAGTTTCGATGATAGATGGCAAGTGTTTAGGGGCGATAGCAAAGAATCAAGGGATTTGATTTTTAGTGCTAACTTGCTAAGCGATCTTCAGGGTTCCAATTGAAGACCACATTGCATGTTTTCTTAGCAAATAACACCACTGAGAATGCACCTGACTTCAAAATCAAAGGAAGTTGGCTCCAACGATCTTGCGTCATATATGCTGGGAACCCTTCTACCATCATTTCCCAAGTTAAGATCGATATATTTCCTTAATTTGTTGATAAACTACTTGTTATAGTGATTTCATTTGTTTACTTCTTTCCTTTATAGAAAAATATAATGACTCAGAATGTTGTAAGAAATATTGCAGATGCATAAGAAGCAGACTGCTAACTTGTTTGCCAAGGATACTTTCATAGTGACAATTTCTCCTGGCATAGTTGCGCTTATTGTGATTCTTGATGCAATTAACCTTGATAATGGCGATTAATATCAAGGATTGAGTTCATCAAGTCCAATCAATTCGATCTATTATGTTTGTGCATGCCCTTTGCCTTTGTGGTTAATCTTGCCCCGGGCCCTCCTTTTCTTTTTTTGCTTGTTTTTTAAAATCCATTTCAATGCTAATAACTTGAGTTCTAGCACCAAAGTATTGTATCCCAAGATACTGTATTTGGATTTCCTCTTCTTCCAATATCTCGGATCGCTTAAATTGATAAATTGCAAAGTGAACATGCCCCGACAGAAATTAAATATACTAAAATGTAAAAGTTTTTCATAGTTTAAGTTACACAACAGGTCTTGATTGGTTTGAATGACATAAGTATAATTAAGGAAATCATTTTATTCAATTCATATGATGAAAATTCAAGTAGCAGCTAACTTATTACAAATGAATTATGATCAGCTTCGCTAATCTTCCCCCTTTCGATCCTGATTAATCTCATGAAGAATCACCACAACAGCAACTATAAATCCGAAATCAACCTGAGGGTACACTGTCACTGAAAACGCATCCTGTCCTAACACACGATTTTTAACACCGACTTGCTTATGCATCTGTAACATAAATATAAATATCACCACTCATTCATTTCTATCATTTACCTTAAAAAAATAGAAAAGAAATCAATGGAACGAATTTAACTATATGATTGATCTTACTTGTGCAATGATGGTGTTCTCTTTAGTATATATGGTGCATGATCTTTCCTTAAAACTGCCTTTGACCTTGAAATCATGGGTGTCTTCTTTTGTGTTAGAAGCCAAGAACACATCCAATTCAGTCTTTAGTTGAATAATCCCCGACTTCTTGGCACTAAAAAGTAGTTCTTTGCTGTCTGAGCTATCTCCTTTGTATACTTGCCATCTCCTATGTGCTGTCAATATCTAATGCTCAAAATTAAAAAAACAAACACAACAATTTAGAACAAGCAGTATTATTAATTGGCACATGCAAATTACAATGTGATTTAATTTTTGTATGTACCTTTTGTCGAAATGTGACGATAGGAGCACCGGCGCTGTCAACCAACACACGATGATCATGAAGGCTGAGTACAGAACCTTTAACGTTGAACATGACGTTGCCGTTAACATCGGAGATAGCGAATGAGCCCTCCTTAATGGTCATGAGCTTCTCGCTAATGACTAGATCCACAGGGTAGGATGATAGGAACTGTGAGTTGACCACGACCACGGGGTTCGACAGAGGCGGAGCGCTTGGTCCAGCTGAAGGCACAGGCACCGCAAACGACATCGTATTCTATTGTATTGTCACACACTAGCTGAGGGCACAAGAGAGGCATATCATCGAAATTGGCTGGCAGTTGCAGAATTTATTGAGTTCCTTGACTTGTTCAAAGTTGAATGGTTCTGATTAAATCTTGAGGTTGTAAATTTTAATTCACACTTAGAAATTACAATCATATGGCTTCTTATTTTTAGTCTTTTGTAATTCTAGTCCAAAGAACCCGGAACCACCTATAAATATTTATTAAAAAGGTATTCTAGTCAGGTAGAATTCTATAGTTAGGGTTTTATCTAAGGTCCTTAGATAAAACTCTATCTCTTAACCATTAGATTAGATTAGTTAGCCATTGAATCAAATTAGTTAGTTTGATCCAACGGTTAAGAGATAAGACCTCATTTAAAGATCACTTACAATGAAATTAAAAGACGTCAAGAAGAGTATGAACTAACAAAAGAATACTTATTGGTGGCCGAAACTTGTGACGGGCTCATATGCCTCCACGATCAGCGCATTACCACATTAATTTGGAACCCGTGTATTAGAAAGTTTTTGTTTTTGCCTCTGCCTCGTGTTACCCTATTCGGGCATAAGCATTTGGCTATGATTCGCGTACCGAAGACTATAGGGTTTTGAAAATTGTAAAGCCTGTCTGCTATGAACATGAAGTTGAGATTTGGTCCTTGGCCAGGGTATCCTGGAAGATTCTTAGTGTTGCCTTGCTGGTGCTCCTGCAAATTTCTTGCCTGGAGGGCCTACCGATGATAATAAACATGCTTTTGTTAATGGTGCTCTGCATTGGATTCGGCAGTCTGTTATACACGAGGACAATAAGCTCATCGTGTCATTTGATTTGTCCGCTGAATTATTTGGCAAGATCCTGTTGCTCAAAGCAGCTTTTCGGATACGCAGAAGAAGGGGAGTGGGAACAGATTTTTGCTTTGTTTCAAGATACGGAGAGTCGCTTGCTTTCTTTGAGCAACGTGAAAAGCGGCGGTCGGATGGAAGTGTTTATGTTTCTTGTTTTCACTTAAGAGTATGGTGTTGCAGAATCATGATACGCAAGCAAGAAATTGTGGTAAGGCCGCTTGGTTGTGAAGGAATGTTGGTGGAGCCGTTTGGCTTTAGAAAGGGTGGTGAAGTTGTGTTCGTACTTGTAGGGATGTTGTTGGTGTTGGCGAGATATCCTAGTCTTATTAGAATATTTCTTTCTTATTCTATTAGGATTTTATTTGTTTCCTTTTTGTATAGATATTATGTAAGTATGACTTTTCTTATTTCCTAGTATAACCCTACTAGGGTTTGTAACTTTGTATTATAAATACCTCATTTCGGAGAATGAAATACATCTCAAAAATATTCTACCCATATTGTTTGACTTGGCATCAGAGCCTACTTTTTTGGTGACCTGTGTGTTGTGCCCACCCGTGTTCTATCCCCATTTTTTTTTCTCTACCTGTGCCGTGTGTGCCCTCCTGGGTTTGCGTGTCGTGTTGTAGTGTTCGTGCATCTACTGTGTTCATGTCATTCCTGTCTTCGTGCATCTGCCGTATTTGTGCCTTTGCTGTGTTCCGCTGTGTACTTTGTTATGTTCGTGCCTGTCTTCGTGCATCTGCCATATTTGTGCCTCAGCTGTGTTCTGCCGTATACTCTGCCGTACTCTATTGAATTTCTGATGTAATCATGGGTGATAACTCCATTGTTGGTGCTGTTGCTGTTGCCTCTACAAATTTGTGTCTCTGATTCTATTCTAGGTACTAGCTCCAATACTTGGATAATTGACACTGGTGCTTCTGATCATATGACTTATGATGCTAAATTTTTTGATGAGTTGTCTAGTAACACCCGTGACCCATACATAACTAGTGCTAATGGCTTACCCTCTCCAATTACTGGTGAGGGCACAATCTCTTTCACTCCTACTTTGTCCTTGTCTCGTGCGTTACTAGTTCCCAATATTCATTGTAGCTTGTTATCTGTTGGTCGATTACTTGATACACTTAATGCTTTTGCTACTTTCTATCCTATGCATTGCTCTTTTCAGGATCTCAAAACTCACGAGACTATTAGGCATGGTAAACAGATAGGGGGTTATATTATTTGACATTGCCTTCTACACCAGTTCGTGATCGTGTCGTTAATACTGTTCAAAGTTGCAGTGTCAAAGACAAACAACAAATTTGGTTATGGCATCGTCGCTTGGGACACCCGTCATTTGGCTACTTTAAGCGTTTGTTTCCATCTTTATTCCGCTCTTGTGATGAGTCAAGTTTTAAGTGTGAGACATGTATTTTGGCCAAGAGCCATCGCACTGTGTTTCCTTTGAGTGACAGTAAAGCTGCAAAGCCTTTTGATTTAGTGCATTCTGATGTATGGGGTCCGCTCGTGTTACTTCTAATGGATTTCGTTGGTTCGTCACATTTATTGATGATTGTACCCGACTTACTTGGGTTTTCTTGCTGAAAAATAAACATGATGTTGCTTCTATCCTTCCAGAGTTCTGTACTATGGTGTCTACTCAGTTTCATGCTCAGGTCAAAGTATTCTGGAATGATAACGGAGGCGAATATGTGAATAACACTTTATCATTTTTCTTCCGTGCTCAAGGTATTATTCACCAAACGACAACCTCATTTACTCCTCAGCAGAATGATGTGTCAGAATGCAAGAATCGTCAGTTACTTGAAGTTGCCCGCTCCCTTATGTTGGACATGTCTGTTCCCCATCATCTTTGGGGGCATGCTGTTTTATCTGCTGCCTATTTGAATAATCGTACACCTGGCCGGGTTCTTGATTTCAAGACTCCACATAATGTGTTTGGTGACCATGTTTCCTCTGTCTCGGTCTCTAAGTTGCCCCCTAAAGTCTTTGGGTGTGTTGCCTATGTTCATGTCTACTCTCATCAACGGAGTAAACTTGATCCTTGTGCTCTACGATGTGTTTTTATTGGTTACTCGTCTACTCAGAAAGGGTATAAGTGCTATCATCCACCTACCCAGAAGGTGCATGTTACTTTGGACGTGACTTTCCATGAAGAAGTGCTTTATTATGTATCTCCCTCCTCTCCAATTCAGGGGGAGAGGGGGAGTGAATTGGAGAGTCTTGGATTGGATAATGATTTGTTTGAAGATGCTGCTCTTGGGAAGGAAACGACCTGTCACACTGAAGCAAGTGACCGGTCACCCATATATGAAGACGAAACTTGTGGTCCCTGTGAAGAAACTACTGATCGCCCTTTGGAACTCGATCAATCGCCCATATCTGGAGATGAAGCAGGTGCTCTCAGTGTCACTGAATCAAGTGACCAGTCGCCTGTATCTGAAAATAATGACAGTGATTCTTGTATGGATGAGTTCGATGTAATACCCCCTCTGCCCTGCCATTGGCCCCAATCTACTCATGATAGTGAATCAAGTGAGGTAATTTCTAATGATCTACCTGTGTCAACTTATCAGTTACCCCCACGAACCACTCGTGGGAAACCTAAAGTATAATATTCTCCTGATATACATGCCAAGTCTAAGTATCCCATTAGCCATTTTGTGTCAACTCATCATTTGTCTAAGTCATATGCATCATATTTGTGTCAATTATCTAGTGTATGTGTGCCAACTAAGCTGCATGATGCTTTATCTAACCCAAAATGGATGGATGCCATGAATGTTGAAATGGATGCCTTGAACAAGAATAAAACATGGGCTTTAGTTCCTTTGCCATGAGGGAAGAAAGCTGTTGGATGCAGATGGGTGTTTACTTTGAAGCATAAAGCTGATGATTTCATTGACCGTTACAAGGCTAGATTGGTAGCAAAGGGTTATACTCAGACCTATGGAGTGGATTATTTGGAGACCTTTGCTCCAGTAGCAAAACTCAATACTGTGCGTGTACTATTGTCCTTGGCTGCTAACCGCGACTGGCCCTTATTACAATTCGATGTCAAAAATGCATTTCTACATGGTGACCTCAAAGAGGAGATTTACATGGATCTCCTTCCTGGTATTCCTGTAACCTCTAAGGAGGGTGTTGTGTGTAAGCTGCGGAAGTCTTTATATGGATTAAAGCAGTCCCCAAGAGCGTGGTTTGGGAGATTTGCAGCATCTATGAAGAAATTTGGGTATGTACAGAGTAACTCATACCATACTTTGTTTCTAAAGCGTTATAAAGGTAAATTGACAACTTTAATTATTTATGTTGATGATATGATTGTGACTGGAGATGATCAGGCAGAAATGCAAAATCTTCAGAAGTATCTGGCTTCCGAGTTTGAGATGAAGTCATTGAGTGATTTAAAGTACTTTCTTGGGATTAAAGTTGCTAGATCTAAACATGGTATTTTTCTGTCTCAAAGAAAATATATTTTGGATTTACTTGCAGAGACTGGAATGTTAGATTGTAAACCAATTGATAACCCTAGTAAACAGAATCATAAGTTGGGGTTGTATCCTGATCAAGTCCCTACAGATAAAGAGCGTTATCAACGACTTGTGGGGAAATTGATTTATTTATCTCATACACGTCTTGATATTGCATATGCAGTGAGTGTAGTGAGTCAGTTTATGCATTCTCCTAGTGAAGATCATATGAGTGCTGTGATGCGCATCTTGAGGTATTTGAAAGTAACTCTTGGAAAAGGGTTAATATTTTCCAAGTATAGTCATACAGATGTGGAAGGATACACCGATGCTGATTGGGTATTTTACGTTTGTTGGTGGTAATCTTGTTACTTGGAGAAGCAAGAAACAAAAGGTGGTGTCTCGATCTAGTGCTGAGGCCGAGTATCATGGAATGACCCATGGTGTATGTGAGTTACTGTGGTTGAGGAGATTATTGAGAGATCTTGGCTTTGGGCCTAAGAAACCTATGGATTTATATTGCGATAATAAGGCTGTGATTGCAATTGCTCATAACCCTGTACAACATGATCGTACAAAGCATATGAAGGTTGATCGAAATTTCATTAAAGAAAAGTTGGATGCGGAGATTGTTTCCTTCCCATTCATCAATTCTGAGTATCGGTTAGCAGATGTCCTTACGAAGGCTGTTTCTACTAGTATCTTCCACAACTCGCTTGACAAGTTGGGTATGAGTGATGTCTTTGCTCCAACTTGAGGGGGAGTGTTGGCGAGATATCCTAGTCTTATTAGGATATTTCTTTCTTATTCTATTAGGATTTTATTTGTTTCCTTTTTGTATAGATATTATGTAATTATGACTTTTCTTATTTCCTAGTATAACCATACTAGGGTTTGTAACCTTGTATTATAAATACCTCATTTCGAAGAATGAAATACATCTGAAAAATATTCTACCCATATTGTTTGACTGTTGGGTGATCAAAAGTTTCATTGCTAGGTAGACCCTAACACCAAAAAATGTAGTGATTTTGGAATAGATCCATGGACAGTAGCGAGAGTACCGGTTTATGGATTCTTTTATTAAGAGCCTTATACTTCTCGACAACCCCAATGCTATTTCGTACTAGAAACCTTCAAACATCCATGGAAATTAACCATGTGTATGGTATGGTTTTGTTTGGAAATTATGTCTGGTATGGTAATATGTAGTTGACAGTGACACTACATGAGCAGAAGCGGACCTACAGAGGTGCAAGGAGGTGCATATGCACCTCCTCTTGCAGGAAAGAGCTATGAAGGTTGTGGAATTTGCCCCTCAGCTCTGCCATAGAAGTGCCCACAATCTGCTCGAAGAAATGCCTCTGTGAAATTGCTTTTTGTTTGCTGTGGTGGGCTGCTGCGCGCAGCACAGCCGCATGCATTTTTTTTAAAAGTCCCTGGCCAAAACGACTTGCTTTGGACCAAGGCAATGAAAAAAAATAGGGATAAGGCCTTATATCCTGCGGATAAGAACCCAATGCCAAAGTACAATTAATATTATTAATAATTTAATATAAAGAGAGTCCTAAATTGAATTGAAGAAGCCAACAGACCCAAATCTCAAGGTCAGTGTTTTTTTTTTTCTCTCCTTTTAATATTTTTTTCTTCTGGTTTTTTTTTTCTATTTTTTTATAATATGTTTTTTATATAATATATATATATATATATTATGTGGCTCTCTCTGTATTTTTTAATTATAAAGTTATGAAACATTACTAGTAATCTTCAATCGAATATTGCCTCTTCTCTGAGAAATTCTTGGGTCCGCCACTGGTCGTTTTGGCCAGGGACTTTTAAAAAAAATGCATGCGGCTGTGCTGCGCGTAGCAGCCCACCACAGCAAACAAAAAGCAATTTCACAGAGGCATTTCTTCGAGCAGATTGTGGGCACTTCTATGGCAGAGCTGAGGGGCAAATTCCACAACCTCCATAGCTCTTTCCGGCGAGAGGAGGTGCATATGCACCTCCTTGCGCCTCTGTAGGTCCGCATCTGGCTGCTGGTGGTGGTGGTTGTTGTGGGGGTCGTTGAGTATCATCGATGACAATTTTCTCTTTCATTTTCATCTTCATTTTTTGGTCAAGATTACAGGGCCATCTTTTTGTGTTGGTGGTGGACCATCTGAGGCGGCCATGAGTAGAATTCAATAGTTTAATTAAAAACAATAACATGCAACGTTATATAACAATGTTTTGTGGAGCAATATTTTGCAATGGGAAAGTATCTTAATTATTCCAGTATTGAAAAAGAGATCACATTTTTCAGTAAGTGTTTGACTTGAATCCATGCCTGGAAGTTAGTGTGCTAAGAACCCATGGGTAGAATTTAAGCAGGCTTGTAACAGAAGGGTGCCTATGAGCTCTTATACCACTTTATGATTGCTATTTTTCTAATGTGGGATCAATGACTCGATATCATCTTAATTGAGCCTATACGTCGCCTAAGCCCAATTGCGTGGTGAAGACAGGCTCTGATATCAAATGTTAAGAATCCATGGGTAGAACTTGCCCGTATTTGACCAATTTTTTTTTTTTTTGCCACTTAGAACTGGCTTGTAAGGGAAGGATGCCTATGAGCTAATCTGTTATTTTCCAATGTGGGATGTTGAGTCCCAATAGTGTCTGGATAGGACAAAATACGTGTTTAGTCTTTTGTAGTTCTTTATTATTATTTTGGGTCAGAATAGTCTTTTGTAATTCTTGTCCAAATTATTGCTAACTCTGTTAATTTTACAGACCTATAACAAATGTTGAAGGCTTCTTTCTACGTAAGAACAAAAAAATATTTTTTAGAAACGTATTTTTGCTTAGGCTTTACCACAACAATTTTTTTTCGGTGGAGAGTCTCTACCACAACATGGCTTTGATGAAAGTAGTAATTGTATGATACTCTTACTTGACAACCCAATGTTGGGTTGGTTTAAATTAGCATTGTCAGTGTTTTATGCCTTCAAACACATCCAGATTAATTATGTGTGTGGTATGGTTCTTTTTCTTTATAAGTTATGTCTAATATGAAGCCCCCGAGAGAGAGAGAGAGAGAGAGAGAGAGAGAGAGAGAGGGATATGTAAATAAAAAAAAAAAATTGCTTATTGATTCAAATGTAATAACAAAAAATTTCAATTTTCTCAAGAATTACGTGATACAACTTAAATAGGTACGCTTTTAATTCTGTTGCTGAACATATTTTAATTTTGATAATATGTGTTTTTGGTCCTGTTTAATATTTATTTGTTTTATGCTATAATTTGAAAATTAGTCAATCAAGCTATGAATTAGCATGATTTATATGATTTAATGTATACTTTTATTTATAGAACGACAATAGAAACAGTAAGCACAAAAAAAATTGATCATTAGATTTTGAGTTAATAAATTTAGCTAGCCCACCCATTGAAAATTCATGAATCCGCCCTTAAATGTTAGTGTAAATAACTCTTGGATGGAATTTCGTTTTAGGGACGGTACTCGCGTTTAGTGGAGTTAGTATGAAATCAGCAATTCATTCATTTCATAAATTAGTCGTGAAAGGAAGTGTATCATACAATTACTGCTTTCATCAAAGTCATGCTTTTGGTTCAATCACATTATTCAACCACATTACACATTTTAATTGAAATTATAATGCATCCACCGACAGGTATCCTATCTTTTTTTTTGGGTGAACAAAAGTTTAAGGGGAGGGGAGGGTACCCTATCCAGGGCAGGGCATATTAAGGCCTCTTTGAGGACTTACAGAGGGGATCTCATTTTTTGATTTTTACAGATTACTCACTAAGAGGGATTGTCGGTAGCGGGACTCTAACCTAGGCCTTGATAGTGAAGAGAACGATCCTTACCAACTCAACTAACCCTCATTGATAAAGGTATCTTATCCTTTATGGGTAGATAATATATTATATTAAGGGATGAATAAAAAGATATTACATGTGGGATGTTGGTGTAAATTAAATTTGGGGTGTAAATAATATGTTAGGAAAACACTAATTATAAGCTAATATGCAGCCTCAAGAGAGAGGGTATAAGAATATGTAAAGAATATGTTGTGTGTTTGAGAATTGAGGACAGTCATGAGAGACTTGAAGAACACTGCAGGTTTTTTTTTCTTCTGGGTGTTGTTAAACGAACTAGGAAATGTATATGAAAATTTCAAATGCAGATTATTACATTTGAAACTTTGAAACGAAAGATGGAGGGAGAGGTATATTGTCAGAAATTAAACCTGTATAAAATCTTTTGTGTTTGAGAATTGAGGAGCAATGAGAGAGGTGTGAACAACATGGCAGCTTGTTCTATTATCTCATATTTCGTAGCTTATTGATGAACACTGCTGTGTGTTTGAGAATTGTAAAATGACTTTTAGCATGTGCTTTATATTAACGCCTCAACAAAGAGGCATACTAGTGACACGTGATAGTGTGTGAAAAGGGCAAACAAAAGCAAGGGTCCCGCAATATCTTCACGGCCTCTAACAAACTCCTAGGACCAAAATGTCTATTGCAATTTCACTTTTGTAACAAACTCCAATGAAAGGTGGACGCAACAAAAAATTAGGATTTACCACATAATAATAGTTCTTTCATCATGGTCTGGGTGGCGGTGGGTGGGCCTGGCTTCCCCTTGTAATTGGAATTAAGGACCTGTACACAAAAATAAAGAAATCAACTTCGTCTCATCTTGATTTATTAGAGATAGAAAAGTTAATCGGACCGCTCAGATGTTATCTGCATTTACCTTCTTGGTGGTTTCATTAAGAAGTTGCAGGCTGTGCGTCTTGATCCGAGCTTCTTAATGCCTCCAGCCGGCATTGATTGATCACTGCACAAAACTCTTGGGTCAGAATAGTCTTTTGTAATTCTCGTCCAAATAATTGCTAACTCCGTTAATTTTACAGACCTATAACAAATGTTGAAGGCTTCTTTCTACGTAAGAACAAAAAAATATTTTTTAGAAACTATTTTTGCTTAGTCTTTACCACAACAATTTTTTTTGGGTTAAGAGTCTTTACCACAACATGGACTATTGTGTAGAAAGCCTTGTCTTACTTGACAACCCAATGTTGGGTTGGTTTAAATTTGCATTGTCAGTGTTTTATGTTTTCAAACACATCCAGATTAATTATGTGAGAGAGGGATATGTAAAAAAAAAAAAAATTGCTTATTGATTCAAATGCAATAACAAAAAATTCAATTTTCTCAAGAATTGCATGACACTTTTTATTCTATTGTTGAACTTATTTTAATTTTGATAATGTGTTTTTGGCCCCATTTAATATTATTTATTTGTTTTATGTTAAATTTTATTAAAAATTAGTTAATCAAATTATGAATTAGCGTGATTTATTTATTTATTGTGTACTTTTATTTATAGAACGACTATAGAAATGGTAAGTAAAAAAAAATTGATCATTAGATTTTAAGTTAATAATTTTAGCTAACCCACCCATTAAAAAATTCACAGATCCACCCTTGAATGTTAGTGTAAATAACTCTTTGTGAAATAAGCAATTCATTCATTTCATAAATTAGTCATGAAAGGAAGTGTATCATACAATTATTACTTTCATCACAGTCATGCTTTTGGTTCAATCACATTATTCAACCACATTACATACTTTAATATTGAACTATATTGCATCCACCGAAAGGTATACTATCTTTTTTTTTTTTTTTTTATGTGAACAAAAATTTAGGGGAAGGAGAGACTACCTCATCCCAAGGTCAGGGCATACCAAGGCCTCTTTGAGGACTTACAGAAGTGGTCTTAGCCCATTTTTTAGTTTTTTATAGATTACTCACCAAGAGGAATTGATAGTAGCGGTCGAACCTAGACCTTGATAGTGAAGAGAACAATCCTTACCAACTCAACTAACCCCCGTTGGTAAAGGTATCTTATCCTTTGTAGATAGAGAGCATATTATATTAAGAGATGAATAAAAATATTATTATATGTGGGATGTTGGGGTCAATTAAATTTGTGGGGTAAATAATATGTTAGGGCAACACTAATTACAAGCTAATATGCAGCCACGAGAGAGAGGGTATAAGAATCTGTATAGAATATGTTGTGTGTTTGAGAATTGAGGACAGCCATGAGAGACTTGAAGAACACTACAGCTTATTTTTTGGGTATTGTTAAACGAACTCTAAAATTAACTGAGTATATCTTATGATCTAAGTATACCCTAATATTTAAATCAAAATGTAAAACTAACTAAGTGTACCCTATTTAACTACCAAAAATACCTCTAGTACACCCTAATACACTCTATCATACAAACGCAAACCTATTTGAGAGCTGACTGCTATCAGAAAGGTTAACAAAAGAAAAGAAAAAGCTTTCCAATCAAACCCAATCACATGTACTTTTGTATGGCAACTTGAGCAATCAGAGAACTTCGAAGAATAGTTTGGTATGGGATTCCACATCAAATTATCAGCAATACAAATCTCATCATTTTGCGTGTTTTTGCCGGATAGCTTCATTAAGGCATTGTATATCATGTGTAACGAAACAAAACACAAGCATCAATTTATGAATTCATATTTAAAAAAAATCTCATCTTCTAACACATATAGCAAAGTAATCAGAGGACTTTGAAGGCATGATATGAGGTTCTACATGAAATTCAGGTTTTAAAAAATCTCTTTCATCATTTTGGTTCGCCATTCTTCAAATTTTTAACTTTCCTGCTTTTTGGGCAAAACATAGTTGTGCAAGAGAAAGCACTCTAATTCACTGCACAACTGATGCCAAAGTTTCAATTTTGCACCGACCCTTTGCTCTAAATTTCCCTGCCACTATACTTCCAAGAAACAGGGGCTGACTGGTGCATTACAATGAAATAATTCCAATATAATACTTGATAATGAAAATCCCATTAAAATCCCATCACAATTCAATATATCATTTTTATCATCTATTTATATATATAAAGCAAAAGGCAGAGAATGACAAAACATTCAAAATACCAGAAAATGCCCTTGATTAATTCAAACATTAAGAATTAAAATGATTAATTAAATGAGAATAATATGGTAAATTCGTATTTTTTTTTCATATTACAAAATTAAAATTAAAATTAAAATTAAAAAAAAAATCAGATAATAGGTCATACTTTTATGGAACATAACTACTCATATTATCTTTTCTTAATTCTAAAAATAAAATAAAAAATAAAAAAGAAAACCAATTGGCACACGCATGAGCGTGTGTCAAGAGGCTAGTATATATAAAGCAAAAGGCAGAGAATGGTGAAACATTCAAAATACCAGAAAATGCCCTTAGTTAATGCAAACATTAAAAGAATTCAAATTATTAATTAAATGAGGATAATATGGTAAATTCATACTTTTTTATATTTAAAAAAAATTAAAATTAAAAGAAAATTCAGATAATGGATCATATTTTTATGGAACACAACTGCCCATTATCTTTTTTAATTCTAAAATAAATTTAATTTTTTTTTAAAAAAGCCTCTTACAAGGGCGGAAGCGCGTGTGGAGAGGCTAGTTAGAGTTTGTTCATTTTTTTAATTTATTTCAGAATTAAAAAAGATAATGGGTAGTTGTGTTTTTAAAAAATAGGATTCATGATCTAATTTTTCTTTTAATTTTAATTTTTTAAATATGAAAATGTGTGAATTTACCATATTATCCTCATTTAATTAATAATTTTAATTCTTAATGTTTGGATTAACCAATGACATTTTTTGGTATTTTGAATGTTTCACCATTCTCTGTCTTTTGCTTTATATATATAGATGTAAAGAAAAGAAATAAGTAAATAGACCAGTCTTACAATGAATTTTGTTATTGAAATTACTCAGTATATCTAATAAATAAGGAAATTATCAAATCAGGTTCGACTGAAGAATTCTATGGTTTCATCATAAATAAATTCGTATATTGAAAGAGACTCAAAATGCAACCAGACCTAAAGCTAGCACATTTGGAATGGAGTAATGGGAAATAACCATGAGCTTCTCGTTAATGACCATACCTTTTGGTTGGTTTCATTCAGTTTGGCTGTTTAAAATGTCCAGCCCTAAACGAGACATCATATTAATTAGGTCGATACAATATTTAACTTGGTCGAAAACATTGGTATATAATCTCCTCAATTCCAAATCCATAGTATTTGTTTCTTCCATTGAAAATCGGAGCATAATTCTTAGCAGCTAAAGCATCCGCATCACAGTTCTGTTCACGGAAAATATGCTTCACAGAACAGCACCAATCCTCATGAATCTTCATTTTGCAGCAGTTGATAATACTAAAGAGAGGGTGTGTTGACAAAATAGGACTTTTTAACAAAGCCACAACAGAAGTAGCATCACACTCAATCTCCACTATGCGAAACCCAGCATCCCAAGCCATATTAAGCCCCCAGAAAATCCCCCATAACTCAGCCTCAATGATGGAACCATAGCCTAGATTCACAGAGACTTGATCCAATTCCCACAAGAGTCTCTAACAAACCCCTAGCCCCAATAAGACCAGAGGAATTAATTATGCTACCATCAGTGTTGACTTTACAAACACCAGGAAGAGGGGCCATCCAATGGAGATGAACAACACTACGCTTAGGGAGAATAGCCATTGGATTACAAGCTGAAAACCACTCCAAAGCAAACTGATAAATCATCAGATGAGGTTCAGCATCCAAGAGAAAATTCTGATAAAAAACCACCTTACATCTCCATTTCCATATAAACTAGAGAAAGATAGCAAAAATCAAGTACCAGGGCAGGCCATGGGTAACAAGCCTCTTAGATTTCAAATTATGCAAAAGCCAGTCATCAAAATCATCCCGACCAGCTTCCACTCTCCCAAATCCAAGTCTATTCCAAATAGCAAGAGTGGCAGCATATTCCATAAAGAGATGAGCACAAGATTCCAAAGGACAATCACATCTGGGACAAACAGCAGCATTAGTAAGCTTTCTCTTCAATCTTTGAGCATTCGTAAGTAACTTCTTATGACACAGCAGCCAGAGGAAGGTCTTAACCTTTGGTGGAACATGAAGCTTCCAAATAAAGTCCCATTTCCAATTAACACTGCCCTCATCCAGATAAAAGGTGCTATAGGCAGTTTTAATAGAAAATTGGCCATTAGAGGTAGCCTGCCAGATGCATTTATCCTCCCCACTCCCAT
>NW_007362589.1:30374-56408 GCF_000346735.1 Prunus mume
TCTTTGAGCATTCGTAAGTAACTTCTTATGACACAGCAGCCAGAGGAAGGTCTTAACCTTTGGTGGAACATGAAGCTTCCAAATAAAGTCCCATTTCCAATTAACACTGCCCTCATCCAGATAAAAGGTGCTATAGGCAGTTTTAATAGAAAATTGGCCATTAGAGGTAGCCTGCCAGATGCATTTATCCTCCCCACTCCCATTATAGCTAGCATGAACACTAAGAATCAAGTTGACAATATTTGTAGGCAAACATTCCATTAAGCAATTGAAATCCCAAACCTCATCCTCTAAAAAGTCACTAACATTTAAATGAAGCATGTCCTCAAATAAATCAATTAGAGCAAATTGTTGTAAAGGTCCACAACTAAGCCATCTATTAGTCCATAACAAAATATCATCCCCAGACCCCACATGCCATTTAACACCAGCAAAAAGAACTTGAGCACCATATAAGATACCCTTCCAGACATTGGAGCTACTCTGGAACTGCAGATCTTTAGCGGCAAGGATATTGCAATGCCTTAGATACTTAGCAATAAACACTTGAGCCCAAAGACCTTGCTCACGTTGCAGTAAACGCCAACCAGATTTAGCAAGAAGAGCTTGATTCATCCAATCAGAATTTTTAATACCCAAACCACCAGCAAATTTAGGCTTATAGACAGTGTCCCAATTAACCAAGTGAACCTTCGCTTGATCCGTAGTATGCCCCCATAAAAAATTTCTATTTAACTGATCAAGTTTCTGACAGATAGAAACCGACAATTTAGCAGATTGCATGGAATAAATAGGGATAATAAAAGTGACTGATTGTAACAAAGTCAGACGACCAGCCATAGCAAGAGTATGACTTTTCCAAGAAGATAACCTCCTTTGGAATAACAATAATCTCTTGATAAGTAGCTTTAGTGACTCGTGTGTGAATAAGAGGAACACCAAGATACTTGCCAAGACAAGTAGTGAGAGGGGAACCACATATAGTTACAATAGCCTGAGCCAACTCAGAAGAACTATTTGGAGAAACACAGATCATAGATTTCTCAAAACTCATCTTCTGACCAGATAGACTACAAAAATCGTCTAAACATTTCTTCATAACAGTAGCCTGATTGACAGAAGCTTTACCAAAGAGAATCAAATCATCAGCAAAGAAGAGATGAGAGATAACAGGACCGCTTTGGCATATCTGCACCGGCTTCCAAGCCTTATCTTAGACAGACTGCTGGATAATATGCGAAAGCTTTTCCATACACAAAACAAAAAGATAGGGGGAAAGGGGGTCCCCTTGCCGAATGCCACATTTAGGAGAGAAAGTATCAGTTAATTCACCATTGAGAATCGCCCTATATCGCACCGAATTAATACACTGCATTAAAAGCTCAAGAATTCTCCCACGAATCCCAACCTCCCAAAGCACTTCTCTAATAAAATCCCAATTTAACCGATCATAAGCTTTGGATAAATCAATTTTCCAAGCTATGAAACCCTTCCTCCCTTTAGAACTTTTAAACAATTTGTCTTCCTGGAACAAAGCTCACTTGATTAGGATTGACCAAACTAGCCATACAGGGCCGAAGCCGAGCAACAAGAATCTTAGAAATCACTTTATAGAGAGGATTGCAAAGAATGATGGGGCGAAGCTGAGTCATGGAAACATGTCTCTCAACTTTAGGCACCAAAGCGATCAACGTCTCATTGATATTCTCAAGAAGAGAAGTAGTTAAAAAACAATCCTTCACCAAAGCAATAATATCAGCAGAACACATCCCCCAACATTTCTGATAAAAGAGGGCAGGAAAGCCATGAGGTCCAGGAGTTTTTAATCCCCCAATAGTAAACAGACTGTTTTTAACTTCATCATCAGTAACCTTACAACTTAAACCTTCTAAATCCATATCAGCCAACCTTGGAAAAAGATGAGGGAGCAACCTATAATCATCAACTAGACCAGTATCACCAAACAACCCTTGGAAGTAATTGACAATAGTCAGTTTCATTCCAACCTTATTAGTGATCCAAATTCCAACCTCATTATTCAGACCTTAAGGTTTATTCCTCATCCTCCTTATGACAGTAGACAAGTGGAAAAAGTGAGTGTTTCTATCCCCTTCCTTTAACCAAGTATTTCTAGACTTCTGTAACCAAAACGACTCTTCCTGCTCAAGGATCAAATTATACTAAGTAGATAACTTGTTCTCAAGCTTACTAAGATAAGGGTTATAACTTAACATAACTTCCTTTGAATGCCTTCAAGTCTAGCCAAAAGTCTTCGTTTCTTACGAAAAAGACAACCAAAAACCTGCCTATTCCAAGAAACAATAGGGGACACAAGCCCAGCAGATTTAATAACCGCATTACCATTATTAGACTGCCAAAGATCAGTAATAAACTCAGAAAACTCAGGGTGGGTGAACCACATGGCTTGAAACTGAAAAGGCACACAATCTTTATTAGGAAGATGAGCAGAAGAAAATCTAACCATGATAAGACAGTGATCTGAATTCACTCTAGGCAAGTGGGAAAGATGCGCCTCAAGAAACAACAATCTCCACCCAATATTGCTCAAACCCCTATCCAGCCTTTTCCAAATGATACCCTCCGTATTCCTTTTATTACACCACGTAAACTTAGCTCCAGAAAAGCCTAAATGAGCTGATTATGATCAATCCAATCAACAAAATTCTGTCCACTAGAATCAAAGTTGCAACCAGACTTTTCATCAGCACAAACAATGTCATTAAAGTCTCCTAAAATCAACCAAGGCAGCTTAGAAGCCTGAGCAAGGCCATCGAAATAAGCCCAAAGAGACTTACGAATACCTGGGCAAGGGTTAGCATACACTACAGTGAGCAACCACCAATTAGTCCCCAATTGCACAAGAGTAGTAATTGATTGACTAGAATGGGCAATGATTTGAATAGAGATAGAGTTGTCATTCCACAACAACCAAACACCCCCAAAAAAACCAGTGGCATTAACAATATGATAATTAGAAAAACCCAAACTCTTAGCAATTTGCAAAGCTCTAATACCACCAATTCTAGGCTCAAGAATAGCTAGAATATCAATAGCATAAGCCTTCTTTAAATCTTTAATAGTACGAGCACAACTTTCCTTGCCAGCACCAACATTCCATGAGACAATAATCATCATAACAAAGGTAGAGAGGGAAGAACCTAGGAAAAACCTAATTCTGCACTTGCTTAGCCTCACCACTAGTAGAGGCAACTTGTTCAACGACCACAGCCGTACCCACATCAAACTCAGCATCACCTTGATCAACAAAGTCACCATGGTGATCCAAATTGTCAGAGGTTAAACTAACACCAGAAAAGAAAGCTTTATTAAGCACCCTTTGACCAATGTTCGGGGGTTCATGACCATGAATCAGCCCACCTTTCCCTAGAGAAGACTCGAAAAAGAAAGGCCCCTCCATATTGAAAGAAAACTTCTCAAGAACATCATCCTGCACATCAGCCCCACGAACTTGCATTCCCACAGCATTCAGACCTTTAGAACTATTAAAAGCTCTCCCCACCCTATTCTGCCCAACCTTTCGAGCACCAGAATCAGGCTTAGCAACAACTCCAGAACATGCTGAGTTAGTAATATCCCTCATAGGCTTCTTAAAAACCCATGTAGAAACGTTACGCCCTGTGCCAGTTTGTTTCTCAAAAATCCTAGATATGGGAGAGGCACGCTCATGAGTTTGAGCAACTGGCTTAGAAGCCTTCTTGAAACCCAAATGACCAGGAGTGACACCCGCACCCTCATCATCCCTACCATCATCATCCCTCAAGATATTAAATCTAGAGCTAGACTAGCTAGTAGCAATCTTCACACCACTAGCATTAACAGACTTCTTGGTAGATGAGAAAAACTACCCTTGTTCATGTGGAACCTTCTTCCTGAAATTTTTTGGTTTCCTCAGCATCCATTCCCCATGCTTCTTAGTTGGGGTTTTACCAACCAAATTAGCAGGCTCAGCAACAGCAATATCCTCATTTGGATCGGGAAGAGTACCCTCCATATTCACATAAACTTCTTCCTCAGAGGACTGCTTTTTCCTAGCCTCCACAATAACAGGGCAGGCATCTCTACCATGCCCAAAACAACCACATTCAAAGCAAACTAACTGAATTCCCTCATAAACAACCTCATAAGTACGTCCCTCAACTTCAATAAAGGGGATAAGAGGCTTAGATAAATCAAGCTCAACACACAACCTAGCAAACTTACCTCGAGCTTGACCCATAGTATGCACATCCACCTTAACAAGAGTACCAATGAGATTTCCAATTTTCATCATAATATCAGTACGAAAATACTCCACATTCAACCCATTGATTCGAATCCAAGCAGTCATCTCTCTTCTTTAGCATTAAACCCAGGTTTCCAATTTTGAGTCACAATATATTGCCCAGCAATCTGCCAGGGACCGCCAGTGAGCACATACCTCTTATCCTCTTCAAGAAGAAATTTGACAATTAAGTAATTGTTTTCCAGATCTATTAGACTCATATGACCCTTTAACTCCCAACGTTGAAGCAATCGATCACGCAAGAACGTATACGACAGAGGCCGACCCATTAGCTTGATAATCACAGCAGTCCTCCAAGGCCTGTACAAGCAATCTTTAACCCTTCCAGAAAATTCAATGGATGGAATATCCCCATGCTTGATTACAACATCATCATCACTAATTTCAAACTTATCCTCAGCCATCCCAAAATCACCAGAGACCTTATCTTTGAAACTCATTGAAATTGGGGGCAAAGAAGGAAGAAGCACATCAGACTCCATTCCACCAACATCCAACATCTCCAGGGTACGAGCACGCTTCTCTCCAGCAACCAGGCCCTCCTTCGAGCCGCCACCAGCCTCGAACACAAACCCAGAAATCCCATCCGCCACCATGGATGGTGGGACAGCAACAGCGCAGTGAAGAAATAAAAATGTGAAATCCCTAGAAAACGCCAAACGTGTGCAGCGTGTTCTATTGTCGCAGTATTTTTCCTTAACAAAGGTAAATGAGGTTGTAAATTTTAACTTGCATTTACTATCATATTTATTTTTAGCCACGTATAAATATTTATGAGAAACTTTTCCTTAAACATGTCTTATAATTTCTGACAAAGAAAAATGCCTCGTATAATTGTTTGTGTTTTTTATATTTTATTATTTTACTTCTGGTATGAAGATATGTTGATGCTATTAGAATAGCTGAGTGAGGATAATACTCGGCCCATAACCCAAAAAATAAATCAAACATACTAGGACCAGGCCCAACATGAATATCGACGTGTGTGAGCCCAACATGAATATCAACGTGCATGTCAAAATCCTTCTGGCGCGGCTATACTATTTTTTTTATAATAAAAAACCATAATATAGCAGTGCGTCTATACTCTTTTTATTAATAAAAAAAATATAGATATGTATCAGTCCCCTTCTATTGAGGGATCCCTCAAATAATTTTATTTGAGGGACAACCTTTAGGGTTCTCTACAAATATTTTTTCAACGATCGAACCATCTATTTTTTAAGCCTACATTCATACATCATTCTTGCAAAAAATTAGACAAATCGGAATCCATTTCGATATCCAATTATGTCCTACAAAATCAATGAACACGATACTTCAAGAAAGTACTAAAATTTCAATAATTCAATTGAGTGGTCAAATAATATCGGAATCAAGTGATTTTTTTTTTGTATAGATGATCTTTGAATGAGTATCAACAAAGTAGACGGTTTGGACGAGTGAAATACAATAGGAAGTGGGTCATACAAAGGTGTCCCTAAAATAAGTTTATTTGAAGGATCACTCAATAAAAGCTCTCTGTAATATATATAGTCCCCATCTATTGAGGGAGAACTTTTAGGGTTCCCTACGAATTTTTTTTCAACGATCCAAACCATCTATTTTTTAAGTTTACATTCATATATCCTCCTTGCTAAATTAGACAAATCAGAAATCGTTTCGATATCCAATTGTGTCCTACAAAATCAATGACCACGATGCTTCAAAAAAGTACTAAAATTTCAATAACTCAATTGAGTGGTCAAATGATATCGGATTCAAGTGATTTTTTGTAGAGATAATCTTTGAATGATTATCTAAAAAATAGACGGTTTGGATTAATGAAATACAATGCGGAGTGGGCCTTACAAGGGTGTCCCTTGATAGGATTAAAAGCACACCACAAAGTAGCACACAAATAACATATTGATTTTCCTTATTAACACTAAGATTCATCAATTGTAGCATATGAAAATAAGGGTCTTTCCCGCAGAAGATTGTCTTATCTAACTACTTGAAATGTCACAAAAACTGGGCTGCTATCCTTACTGACCAGCCACCGAAAAAAAAAATAATTATTATCCCTACTTACACTTATCGAAAGTCTACGAAATTTTATGCACAGATACTAGACACGCAGAGCTACACTCACACTTATTGTAGATACAAATGACGGGAGAAAGTTGATGATCAGACCATAAACTCCTAAGAGAGAACTAATAATAAATAATATGATGTTTAGAAAATTAGTAGGTATATATACATATATAAAGTATCAAAATATGATTGTTTAAAAAAACTCGATGACCTACATGCGGCTTCCAATGTTTAGTGTATTTGGAGTGTTTGGCCCACACGAGGAGTAACAATAACATGCCCTAACAAGCCTCTATCAAATTCACCAATTAAGCTTCCATTGCATCTTAAAGTTTGAACTTTGGATACCCTACAATAACATGCCCTACAATAATTATGTTTGTTGTAATTTGAACATTGGATTGTTAAAGTTTGAACTTTCATTTGTTAGTTTAGGTTATTTGTAAGTTGTTTAGGTTGATCAATTTTGAATTCAAGGGATTATGCTTGTTTTAAGTTGATCCATTTGGGAATGGAACTTTCCAAAACAAGCTTGGAACTTGATTCATAACAACTGACCTAAAAACCCACTTAAAGTTTGAACTTCCATTCCTCATAATTGTCACATTGATGTTGGCAAAACTGGGTAGTAGTTGATGTGTCATCGACATCATCACTGGTAGTAATTTAAAAATATAATATGAAACAATTTAGATCATTACCAATTATTTCACAAATCAAATAAATATAACATGTCGACTTCTCTTAGTAAGGCATATTGATTCAATTAAGAGTTGACTTATCACACTTCTACTACACTAATGAACTTGTTGCTTTGACTCATGAGGGAAGGTTGTTGATTAGGTTATAGAGTCCTGAGAGATGATTAATAAGAAATAATATAATGTTTAGAAAATTAATACGAAATAATATGTTAGTATATTAGCGTCGTCATCCTACATCCATCAATTTGAGTTTTGGACCAAATATAGAACATGACATGAAATCTATCAACGATGTCTGTAATTCCACTATTATTACTAGCTCATGCACATATATATATATATATATAGAGAGAGAGAGAGAGAGAGAGAGAGAGAGAGAGAGAGAGAGAGAGAGAGAGAGAGAGGATTTGATTATTATAATTTGATAGGAATGTGAGAGACTCAATTTCATGGTCAGAAATAAACAGAAACAAATATAAAGGTTACCTCATTTCCTTAACAAGGAATGCTAATATACAAAATAAAATCAGTATGCTACAACTTGATAATTTCATCCACTGCCTTCTCTTCCACTTCTTCATTTTTTATTTTCGTCCACTGCATCATCGCAATTTCTTCTAATTCATCATCACCCTTAATTCTTCCACTTAACTCTCTCTTCTTCCAAGTAACTATCCTTTTCTTCCACTTCATTTTCATGGCCACAATTTCATCTTTGTCCCTTAACAATACAAAACAAAAACAAAAACAATATCAATATTATTTACTTGTGCTTCCCATTTTCATCTTCATCATTTCCATCACTTAACATTAAATCCGCAATAAAATCAATGTTGTAGAATTACATAATTGCAAAACATACATGACAACATCATTTCAATCATCTTATTACACAATATCATTGTCTTGCACTTTTTCATTATCTGCATCATTTTCTTGCACAACCTCTACATTTCCATCATCTCCTTGCACAACATGGTCGAAAATAAATAGAAATAATGGGGGAAGGTTGTTGATTAGGTTATAGAGTCATGAGAGATGATTAATAAGAAATAATATGATGTTTAGAAAATTAATACGAAATAAGATGCTGATATTATTAGCATCGTCATCCTACATCCATCAATTTAAGTTTTGGACCAAATGTGGAACATAGCATGAAATCTATCAGCGATGTCTGTAATTCCACCATTATTACTGGCTCGTGCACCTTGGGACAGAGAGAAAGGTAGTGAGAGAGGAGGAAGGAAGAGAGATTATTTGATTATTAGAATTTGACAGGAATGTGAAAGATTCAATTTCATGGTCAGAAATAAACAGAAACAAATATAAAGGTTACCTCATCTCCCTAACAAGGAATACTAATACACAAAATAAAATTAGTATGTTATAACTAGATAATTTCATCCATTGCCTTCTCTTCCACTTCTTCATTTTTTATTTCATCCACTGCATCATCTACAATTTCTTCCAATTCATCATCACCCTTAATTCTTCCACTTAACTCTCATTTTCTTCCAACTAACTATCCTTTTCTTCCACTTCATTTTCATGGCCACGATTCCATCTATGTCCCTTAACAATACAAAACAAAAGCAATATCAATATTATTTACTTGTGCTTCTCATTTTCATCTTCATCATTTCCATCAGTTAACATTGAATCCACAATAAAACCAATGTTGTATAACTACATAATTGGAAACATACATGACAACATCATTTCCATCATCTTATTGCACAACATCATTGTCTTGTACTTTTTCATTATCTGCATCATTTTCTTGCACAACCTCTACATTTCCATCATCTCCTTGCACAACATGGTCGGAAAAAAACAGAAATAATGGGGGAAGGTTGTTAATTAGGTTATAGAGTCTTGAGAGATGATTAATAAGAAATAATATAATGTTTAGAAAATTAAAACGAAATAATATGTTGGTATATTAGCATCGTCATCCTACATCTATCAATTTAAGTTTTGGAACAAATGTAGAACATGACATGAAATCTATCAGTGATGTCTGTAATTATACCATTATTACTGGCTCATGCACATAGAAAGAGAGAGGGAGAGAGAGAGAGAGAAAGAGAGGATTTGATTATTAGAATTTGACAGGAATGGGAGAGACTCAATTTCATGGTCGGAAATAAACAGAAATAAATATAAAGGTTACCTCATTTCCTTAACAAAGAATGCCAATACGCAAAATAAAATCAGTATGCTATAACTAGATAATTTCATCCACTGCCTTCTCTTCCACTTCTTCATTTTTGTTTGCACCTACTGCACCATTTGCAATTTCTTCCAAGTCATCATCACCCTTAATTTCTTTCAATGAACCCTCATTTTCTTCCACTTCACTCTCATTTTCTTCCATTTCATTTTCATGTCCACAATTCCATCTTCGTCGCTTAACAATACAAACAAAAGCAAAATCAATATTATTTTCCATTTCTATCACTTAACATTCAATGCACAATAAATCAATGTTGTATAACTACATAATTGGAAAAACACATGATAGCATTATTTTCATCATCTACTTGCATATCATCATCTCCTTGCACAACATCATCTTCATTTCCATCTCCGTCCCTTAACAATACAAAACAAAAGCAAAATCAATATTATTTCCCATTTCCATCACTTGACATTCAATGCACAATAAATCAACATTGTACAACTATATAATTACCTAATTGGGTAGAGTTTTATCCATTTCAACTTGGCAAAGAATTGTGTGATTTCTTGTGTTGGCACACAATCACTAGGTTCAGTACCTTCAAACCTTGTTGTGTAAGGTTCTTCAAGTCCTCATCTTCTCGCACAAAATGATATTTGTGCTGAAAGTTCATCATAATTGGAGCAGGATTTATCAAAAATCCAGCCCAATAAGTTGAAATGGTCATCACGAACTTGTATACCTCCATCACTATGAAACCTGAAAAGTTAAATAAACTGCAAGTGATGAGATGTAAAGAAAATTAAAAGAACTGAAGACGTAAAAATTTATTAATATAGAATGTATTGTAAACCTTATAATATATGTCACAACTCCCTTGTCATCCTGGTATCAATTCTCAGGCTTTGTATTAGCGATATCACTGTAGCAATTTAAAAATTACTAATTATAAAATAAGCCATACTAATGATTAATAATTGTTTCACTAATCAAACAAATATAAAAGAATTTACCTCCTCTTAAAAAGGCATATTGATTCAAGTAACACTTCACTCAATAGCTAATGTGGGTATCCCAGTCTCGCCATCCTCCTTCCGTCAAGTTTAATTTCAGACCATATATAAAACCCTACAACAAACGTTCCAATCATAAAATTCAACCTGGCCAGGTTCCTCAATTCGAACTTGACTTGGTTGTGATCTTCCAACAACCCTCTATCAAAACTTCTAATAAAGCTACCCTTCACTATGGTCATAAGATATAGTAGGATAATGAGAGAAGGCTGCTCATCAGCAGATAGAAACTTGAGATAATTAATAACAAATAAAGATGTTTAGGCATATATACATTTATAAATGCGTAAAGAAACCTGAGATAATTAATAACAGAATCAAAATATGATGTTTCGCTGGTCCACCTGTTGAATCCAATGTATATAGTTTTTCAAATATTTGGCCCACCACATGGAGCAATAATAATAGCCCTTTCTGGTGAGCTATCATTAAACATCAACAACCCATATGGTATGAAGAAACCCATATATAATCAAGTAGCCATAATGAAGAAACCCATATATTATAAAGAACTCATATATAATCAAGAACCCATATAAGAAACCCATAGATAATCAAGAGCCTGTATAGTATAAAGAAACACATATATATTCAAGAACCCATATTTTATGCATAACCCATATATAATCAAGAACCCGTATATTATAGAGAAACTCATATATTAGAAAGAAACTCATATATAATCAATAACCCATGTATTAAAAAGACGCCATAATAAAGAAACTCATATATTATAAATAACTCATATATAAAATATGACAAACTACAGTAAACCCCCCAACCTATAGGGTCATTTATGAGTTTATACCCGATTTTTGGGACATTTACTAGTACATACTCAATGTCGCGAAAATCCTACAATTTGCCCCCTCTGTTAGCGAGATTGTCAAAAAATCCGTTATCTGTCAAAAGTGTTCGTTCCGATAATGGGACTGAATTTGTGTATATGATCTCTTTCTTTGGTGAACATGACATCACTTTTCAACACTCACGTCCTTCCACTTCACAATAAAATGGAGTGGTTGAATGCAAACATAGGCACTTACTTAATGTTGGTCGAGCTCTTCAATTTCAAGCTCATCTTCCTCTCTCTTTTTGGGGAGAAAGTGTTCTCACTGCTGCATACCTCATCAATTGCCTTCCCACACCTACCCTCAACAAAAAATCACCATATGAAATGCTTCACCAAACACCTCTCACATATACTCATCTTCGTGTCTTTGGGTGCCTTTGTTATGCTACCAACACCAACTCATCTTCCAAATTTTCACCTAGGGCTCGTTGTTGTGCATTTGTGGGATATCCATTGGGCCAAAAGACTTATAGAGTTTATGACCTTTTCACATACAAGTTTTTCTCTACTTGTGACGTCGTGTTTCATGAACATGTCTTTCCTTACCACATCTCATTATCAAACACACATCCCATTGCTTCCGCACCTTTTCCTAACCTGTTTCTAGACATTTTTCCCTCTGAAACATAATCCCAACCTCAAACAAAGTCCAAAACCACAAACTGCCCAGAAACAATCAATCGCCCATCCTCTGGCAATCGATCGCTTTTTGATAGAGAACATTCGAACTCTCCCATTGACAAAATGATCGATCGCACCGTTCACGACGATCAATCGCCTCGTGACATTGACAATGTTTCTGACTCTCCTTCCCTAGAAAATGTCTCAACCTCTCCACCACTTCGCCGTAGCCAACGTGTCTCTCAACCATCCATTCTCTTACGTGATTTTCACTACAATCAAGCTACAAATGGGCCATCATCTTCCAAGAAATCAGGTACATGGTTTCCCTTGTCCAATTACATTTCTTACACATTTCTATCTATTTCACACAAAGGTTTTGTTAACCAAATTTCAAGTGTTGTTGAGCCCACTTCTTATACTCGGGCTTCACTCGACCCTCACTAGCGTACTGCTATGGATGCCAAACTACAAGCGCTTGCCTAACAAAACACTTGGTTGTTGGTTCCACTCCCATATGGCAAGTGCGCAATTGATAGTCAGTGGGTATATCGGATCAAGTACAATTCTGATGGTTCTATTGAGTGTTACAAAGCTCGTCTTGTTGCCCAAGGCTTTACTCAACGAGAAGGCCTTGATTTTACTAAAACCTTCGCTCCTATTGTGAAATTGGTCACCATTCGTTGAGTACTCGCCATTGCTTTTAATCATCAGTGGCCTCTTTATCAAATGGATGTTAACAATGCCTTTCTCCATAGTGATCTCCATGAAGAAGTTTACATGACCCCTCATCTGGGCCTTTGTCAACAAGGGGAAAGTACTTTGGTTTGTCGACTACACAAGTCCCTTTATGGTCTCAAACAAGTTCCTCGCAATTAGTTTCACAAGTTTTCTATTGCCATTCAGCAAGCAAGATTTACACAATCTCTCTCAGATTATTCTATCTTCACTCGTACTTGTGGTACATCATTTACTATTGTTTTAATCTATGTTGATGACATGGTGATCACAGGCAATGATGAGAATGCTATACCTTACTTGAAGTTTTTTCTTCATAATTAGTTTCACATTAAAGATTTGGGAGATTTGGAGTATTTTCTTGGGCTAGAGATTGCAAGATCAAAGGAGGGAATTATGATCTCCCAACCGAAAGTACACACTCGATATGCTCGATGATGCATGTCTTCTAGGTGCTCAACCAGTAGACTTCCCTATGGAGCAAAACTTTAAGCTCACAAACAGTGATGGTGAAGTGCTCAACGATCCTTCACGGTTTAGATGATTGGTGGGAAGATTAATCTACCTTACAATTACTCAGCTAGAGATTACTTATGCAGTCAACATTCTAAGCCAATTTATGCATCAATCGAGGAAATCACATTTGTATGCCGCTTTACGTATTCTTTGCTATCTGAAAGGTAGTCCAGGTCAATGATTACTTTTCTCTTCAAACAGCAAGTTGCATTTGATAGGTTATTGTGATTCTAATTAGGCAAACTACCCCATGACAAGAAGATCCACTTCAGGCTACTGTGTTTTTCTTGGGAATTCACTTATATCCTGGAAGACAAAGAAACAGAAAACGGTATCTCGTTCATCTGCTAAAGCAGAATATTGTTCCATGGCAGCTGCTACTTGTGCGCTGACTTGGTTACGATATCTTTTGAAAGATCTACAAGTTACGAATTTAGGTCCTGCAAAGTTGTTTTGTGATAACCAAGCAACCCTTCATATTGTCGTACATATCGTTTACCACGAACGAATGAAACACATTGAGATTGATTGTCACGTGGTTCGAGAGAAGATACAAGGTGGACAGATTGCTACCTTCTTTGTTCCATCCGCGTCACAGTTAGCAGATTTGTGCATAAAAGCCCTTGGAAGTAATGCTTTTTACAATCTTGTATGCAAGTTGGGCATTCTTGATATCCATGCTCCAACTTGAGGGGGAGTATTGGAAATTATGAAGTTTCTTTATTTCCTTTTCTGGAATTGATTGTAATTGATTTAGGAGTAGTCTCCAAGTAAACCTAGGATTCCTCGTAGGGTTTGTAAAAATCTCTATAAATTCTTAGCCTTCTGGCTCTATTAATACACAGAGAAATATTCTTCTCAACACAGTCTTCAATTTGACATAAAGAGACCTTGCTTTTTTAGTATGGGACATGACAACTTTCATAAAATCGCAAATGTCAAGAAAAAGCTACAAATTCAAAAAAGAAATAGGCAAACAGACCCAAAGCTAGAGCAACCAATGCAAAACGAAACTGAGAGAATTTAGATCTAAAGCAGCTCAGACAGAGAGATCGGCCGTGAAGCTTACACTGGTAGATTGTCTTTTTCACCTTCGATTTCTTCAAGTTCGACGAGCCGTACCTGGCTCTGGGCACCATCTAAAAGAATTAGCATGTTTCGTTTCAATGCTAGAGAATGCTACTTGATTCGAATTAAGATGGATTGAAATGGATTGAGCATGAAGAAAAGCTCAATCCGTGGTTTGTAAACTTTGTATATATATACATATACAAATTTCAACTAAAATTTTATTCATTGGGCTTAAAAATTCACAAATGACCCAATTACCTGTAATAAGAGATGATTGAGTCTATAAAAGAGAGGTGCTTTAAAGTTGGGATTGGAGATATATTAATTATGGGATTAGAAATTTAGCATTTTACTTGAATAATTTAAAAAATAAAATAAAAAAATACAAAGCCGGTCTAGTCCGATTTAGTGCCTGTTTGTTGACTTTTTAGTCAACACGATTTTTTTCATATTTTTCCATTCGGTGCGGCTTGGTGTTCCGGTTTTCCGGTCTCGATACCCACACCTAACTAATTATGAGAGAGAGAGGATTTGATTATTTGAATTTTCGAGGAGTGTGAGAGACTCAATTTCAAGTGCAAAGAATGATGTTTAAAACTCCCCAATTGCCCATAATTAGATACGCATGCATAAAAATTGAGAGTCAATGAAACATGAATGGAAACATAACCTTCATTAGGGGTGAATATGTATGCCGAACAAATCGCATATTGACTGCACTAGATCGAATGTCTAATTTGATATAGGTATTATTTATTTAATTTTAAAATTGATAAGAAAATCGTATTACTGGATTAAAGTTGCGGATTGACTAATACTTAACTGACAATCAACTGAACCAAAGCCAAGTATTACAATTTAACTCAAATCAGACCTTCGATTGAGTATGGTCAGTATTCGATTTGTTCGCCATTAATATTCTCCCCTTATGTAAGGATATTAGACTTTTTATTTTAGCAATGGAGTGCAAAATGAAAATCACCCTACACTTGGATTAAAGCATGTCAAGATTACTAGCTAGCCTTGGATTTGTAACGCAATGGACGAACGTTGTATACTGAATCTGATGAGTCCGAGAATATTCATGCGGTTCTTGTGGAAGATGTCGCACTCCACAAGCTGGCATCCTTGAATACTGAATCTGATCCCACAAGAAATACGGTGCAGCCTACACAACAAAAATGTGGTAAGGAGAAATTTGTTGTTGAGGGTGTTTGCAATCCCCCTTCAAAAAGGAAAAAAATTTCTTCCGTCACTTAGCCCAGGTTGCTCTCCAAAACTTACTAGAGGAACCTTGGGGATTAGAGCTGGTGCTAAAGGGGGGCCTAGACGGGCACAAGGTTCGACTGGTGTTGCTCAGTCTGCAATCAATGATTCAATGCTTTGTCAGGTGGTGGTGAGTCCATGAAAAGAGTTGACAGGTGGAATTAGAAGAGGGATACGGCCACTTGGCACCACTTGTAGTACTCAGAGTGCACCCGATGAAACAAAGCTGTGTGAGGTGGTGGTTTAGCCCATCCAAAGAGTTGGAAATCCTTGAACTGAGGGCTAAGAATGGTAAGGTTGACGGCGGTGGTGGCTGGCCTTTGACAGCCAAAGGGGTCCATGATACTACCATTCTGGGATTGTCATGGCAGGGGCGTTTTCATTCTTCATAATAAGATGCTTTTATGCTCCATAAGCCCCTTTACACTCTGCCTCTATCTTCTCGACGGTGGTGTTGGTAGTTTTGTTTTTGTGCTGGTATCTTTGCTTTTTCCTTAATATGCTTTTTCTCTATCGATTCCTTGTGGCTTTGTTTCGGTTTCTGATTTTCTCAAGAGGGAGGAGGAAATTGTTTGGGTAGACGAAGAGTGGTGGAAGAGGAGGATGCAAGAATATGAGAAGTCCGACAAAGTTTATTATTATAATAATAATTAAATATATTAACCGAAATGAATGAAAATAAGATAACTTAAAATGAAATTAAATGAGGTATGTCCAAGTAAGATGCCACATCAGCATTATTCATATACATATGGTTTCTAAAACATTAATCTGCCTTTTTCTTTTGGTAACTAATCATGTTTAAGCTCAAGTCAACGAGAAATTATAAAGCAGTGCCACTCAAAATTTATCCAAAAGCAGAGGCACAAACATTCATTTATTCATTTGTAAGATTCCAGAAAACACAATAGAAGTAGTCTTGGAAATTCCAATAGGGTTAAGTGACATTACAAGTGAAAATCACTAATTTATTCATTATAATTATAATTTTATTGTAATTAAGAAGGAGCATCACGATTCACATCACAGCTTCAGTCTTCCCCGCTCCTATCCATATTAATCTCGTGAAGAATGACCACAACAGCAACTATAAAGGCGTAATCAACATGAGGGTACACGGTAACTCCAAATGCATCTCTTCCAAACAAAGCACTTTTAACATCATGTTTCTTGTGCATCTGCATTCACATTAATACATTATATATGTTATATCATCATCATGCATCATGCATCATGATGAAACTGATGGATAATATGCTAAATCTTACTTGAGCAATGATGGTGTTGTCTCCAGTGTATATGGTGCATGATCTCTCCCCCCAACTTCCTTTGACCTTGAAATCATATTGCTCTTCTTTTGTATTAGCAGCCAAGAACACATCTAATTCAGTCTTTAACTGGAAAAACGATGACTTCTTCGCAGTGAAAAGTAAATCTTTGGCGTCTGAGCTCTCTCCTCTATATACGTGCCATCTCCTATGGGCTGTCAATATCTAAATCAACCCAAATAAGAGCACTATGATCAAACTAGATCAAAGCAGAAACATGGGGGGTGTAATTTTTCAGTGCTTTAGAGCTGTTTTGATTTGATCTTATATGAGATCAACATGGGGGTGTAAATTCTAATTAACCAATTTAACTTAATTACTGCGATTCACTATAACTATCTCAGTACGTACACGTGTCGCCAACCCATGAAATACAAAAACAGGTCGGTACCTTTTGTCGAAAAGAGAGGATCGGAGTGTCGGCGCCGTCGACCAAAACGCGGCGGTCGTGAAGGCTGAACAGGGAGCCTTTGATCTTGAACATGAGATTGCCGTTGACATCGGAGACTGTGAATGTACCTTCCTTGAGGCTCATCATCTTCTCCGTGATCACCAGATCCACTGGGTACGTTGCGTGGAACTGTGGGCTGACCACGGTCACTGGGTTCGCCAGTGGCTGAGCGCTCGGCCCAGCTGCCGGCACCGGCACCTTATACGACATATCGTTAGTTTCTCACCCACACTTGCAGAGCTTGATTGTTTTTGGGGTGTGATCACTGATCGGATAGATTGGGTAATATTTATTGAAGGATTTTTTTTTTTTTTTTGGTTCTGATATTTATTGAAGGATGAGAATAGAGAAATGAGATAAGAGTTGACCGAGCTGGGCTTCGTTCGTTTGCGTTGACGTGTTCACATAGTGGGAGGGAATCTGTCGGCGTGTCTGAATCCGATTGAGAGTGAAAATTGCAATTGCGTGAAGTGGCGGAGCCCTCTTGTTCACGCGTGGGGTAATAAATCCCATATCCAATAATGACATGGATGAAAGACAAATATTTCATTTCCAATTTTGTGATTTGAAAATTATTTATTTTAAATGTTATTGACTCAGTTATTTCTGTGTAAATAAGTATAATGTAATCTTTACATATGTATGTAACAAGGGAGAAAGCAAAAAAAATAAAAGAACAAAAAGCAAGAGCTAGTTGTGATTTTGAATATTTAGGGGCATAATTAAAGTTCTATTATTAGGAATATTTGTTGCACCAATTACTTGTAATTACCTTATGTCGAAGAGTGAGAGGGTCAAAAACTTTATTTATGGAAACACAATCTTGGTGAGTTTGCTTATAATCTTAATATTTGTTGCATCACTATACTTAATAATTTATACGTGTTCATATGCATAATCATACTTAACATTTTATTTTGTTTTATATAATCATGATTGTATTTATGGGCACGTGTCAAGTGATGAGAAAGATTGTAAGCATACACCTTGGGTTAAAGTATGATGAGCAAAAATACTCCCTTACGTAAATCTCCTTTTATACATAAGATCATGGGAAATAAGTTTTTTAGGGCAAATCGTACGTGTTTAGTATATTAGAGGCTTTCCTGATTACTTGCAAAATTTGAGAAATTTGAAACAGAAAGAAACCAATAGAAAGTAGAGAACGTGGAGAAAGAGATAAACATGAGGGCAACAAAGGTTGAAAATTTAGAAGAAGAAAAGATATGTGAGGAATGTGAGATTTTAGCCACAAATGTCAAATCAATACGAGTGAGTGCATCATCACGTTCATATTTCATTTATCAAATAAATTATAATCGAGCAACATATACTAAAATAAATCTTAATATTTATGAATATTAACAAAGGCAAAGGCAAAAGGGATAGCAACAAAGATGCATCGTTTCCTCATTCGAGTAACAAAGTAGATCCAAACTAATCTACTCAATCCTTGGTATTAATTTTAATTTTCATTAATCTCATCAAGAATCACAATAAGCGCGATGATGAATGCATGGTCAATGCCTGGGTACACTGTCACCATGAAATTGTCCTTTCCAAACAGCACGCTTTGAACTGTGCTCTTCTTATGCATCTACAATATTTTCCCCACAAAGATATTATATCGCAGTCAGTATACACAGTTGATGCAGTAATTAATTAATATTAATGTAGTTGATTAGAAGATTAATTAAAGTAATCTTACTTGGGCAACGATGGTGGAAGAGTTCCCACCATATATGACACAAGATCGTTCAAACCAACTTCCTTTGATCCTGAAGTCAGGTGCTTTCTCGGCTATGTTATTTGCTAAGAAAATATCCAATTTGGTCTTAAATTGGAACATCGAAGACCTCTTAGCACTAAAAATCAGATCCCTTGTTTCTGTGCTATCCCCTCTAAAAACTTGCCATCTATCATGTGCGCTTACGAACTGCACATAAATATACATATGAGTCAGTTAAGTACATACAAGAAAATTAGTATAATCTCTCGTAAATGTTCTCTTGCTAGACTGTGTGTCAATTTATTATCAGACTACGAATTCAAACTATTATGTTTTACCAAATTCACAATCTAAAAATATTAGGCTCTTACCCTATAAACCTAAACGTTCACAAACAAGGCTTAAAGTGCAAAAGCTACATAAAAACCCTATACATGGTTTTTTTCATGTGTTATGTTAACTAACAAAGTTTTACCTTCTTTCTTAGAGTAATGATGGGATAACCAGCTGTGTCAAGTAAGATCCTGTGGTCACGAAGGCATAAATGAGCTCCTTTGACTTTAAAAATGATGTTGCCATTGATATCAGAGACTACAAAGTTGCCATCGGTTATGGTCAAAACTTTTCTAACAATTGCAAGATCTACGGGTTGGGGGCTGCAGAAGTGAGGGCTGACGATCGCAACGGCGGGATGAGCATAGGCTATTGTCCCGGGATCAGCGTACTCTAATGATGCCGGATTAGCGTAGGCTAACGATGGTGCGCTAGCTTCTGGTTGTTTCATGGTAAGAGAAATGGCGGATACCGATGAGCACCTGTATTTTGATTTGGTTTAGGATAGAAAGAACGGCAACAATGTTTGGTGAATGGTGAGATTGATCTTTTATGACATTAGGACATGCCAAAACGTGTTTCTTGTATTGACCGTTTCTGTTCAAAACAAAGCAAGTCAAGCCAATGCGTAGAACTTGAAATTGTCGACTTTTAAACAAATACTATAGTCTATAGGGGGTTCTGGAAAGGTGGCTTGGTTTATTCCTCACAATTCAATCCTCTTATTAGACCAACTTTTTGGTTCAAAGTTTGAAGTTGGAAGTTTATCTCATAATTTATAGGGACATTTTGGAAAAAGCAAAAGGAGAGAAAAAAATTTTAAAAAAAGCAAAAATGGACAAAAATGCCCTTATTTATTTTTAGATTTCCTAAGGAATCCAATACATTTGCATGTCTTTGATTTGAAAGTTGAGTGGTTTTTTTGTCTTTTTTGAAAAAGCTTTGGCTTTTTCCAAAAGCGAAAATTTTTTTATGTCTAAAACCTAAAAAACCTTAATTTTATATTAGACGAAGTCATGGCGACAAGCTCATTCCTATTGGGAATCCAACTCCAAGAATAGTCAGAAGCCTACGCCAATTAGTAATTTGATCT
Organism: Prunus mume; assembly: GCF_000346735.1. Next base: position 50,739 of record NW_007362589.1, read on the forward strand.
ACAAAAAAGCCCAAACATAGTTGGAGAGCCCGAAAAAATAATTTCATCTCCTACATGCCACACAAGAGCCATGCAGAAGCTGAGGGACATTTGTGGGAGCAAATATTTCCGTCTCCAATCACAGCACGCCACGTGGAAAAGAAGATTATCTCTTTTAATTAATTAATTGAACCAGTTTATCTGGCCAATTAATTAACTATGATAAATATCTTAATTAAATGATATTATCTTTATTTAATAAGATAATATCATTAATTAAGATATTATCCTAATAAAGAGAAGATAATGTCATTATCTCAGATATTATCTTCATAAAAAGAGATAATATCATTTAATTCAGATATTATCTCCATAAAAAGAGATAATATCATTAAATCAGATATTATCTCAGTCCGACTCAATCCCTACGAATTTGGGTAGAGAATAAACTCAGCATATTCTCTACGAAACCCTAGCCCCGAGGCTCCTATAAATAGATGACTTCATTCATCATTCAAGGTACATCTAAACATACTCCTTATACCCGAGAAAAATACCCGAAACTCTTTCTCCCTCTCCACTCTCCATATTTTCTCCACACGGCTCCGGCCACCACACACGGCTCCGGCCGTCCGGTTCACACCCCACATAAACACTACTCCGTACCCTTTGCGAATATTCTCCCGTGAGATTATTTGCACAAACAGGTATGGTGAAGACAATTTTGTTTGGAAGTGTTATTATATATCCCAGCAAAAAATAAAGTGTTATTTTATTTAGTAATTTGAGATTAGACCCATAAAATTCATTTTTAATCACCTACAGCCACTACAACAAAAAGTGGCAACAATTACCAAATATCACCAAATAATGGTGACCGTTGCCACTTTTTTTTCTTTTTTTTTTTGGGTGAGTCCTTCCCTTTGTTTTTCTATTTAAAATACCCATCTTTTTCAAATAAAACTCAATCACTAGGATTGAAGGATATTAGGTAAATATATATAATTGAGGGTGTAGGTATAAATAAATAAAAATCATTTATCCGACCTATAGGAGGTTAAGAGGGAGTATTTGAACTAATTTGATTGTAGGCCATTATTACAGGAGTACAAATATAAATGTGTAGTGAGAGGTATAATTCTTTTGCATAAAATTAGGGGATGAAAAACAGTCAGCCATCAAATAAAGATCTAGTGGCAGAATTTGTAAATAAATCAACTTACATGGACACATTGGCATCCAATTTTAAAATTGGATTTTACTTAAACATTGTATTATTATTAGTGGGTTATCTATCTATATATATAAAGCAAAAGGCAGAGAATGGTGAAACATTCAAAATACCAGAAAATGTCTTTGGTTAATGCAAACATTAAGAATTGAAATTATTAATTAAATGAGGATAATATGATAAATTCACACTTTTTCATATTTAAAAAAATTAAAATTAAAAGAAAAATCAAATAATGGATCCTATTTTTATGGAACACAACTATCCATTATCTTTTTTAATTCTAAAAATAAAAGAAAAAAGAAAAAAGAAAACCAATTGGCACATGCCCCCCCCTGTTGCCAAGGGGCAGGCGGTTTTGGTATTTGGGTTTGGCACATGCTCACGCATGTGCCAAGAGGCTAGTCGTTTATGATATTTGAGTTACAAAGGCCTATTTTAGCATGACCCTTTTATTCTCTCTTTTTCAAACAAAATTATGGGTTGGTTCATGGGTCGGTTCATTTTTTCCGTAGAATTATAATTCAAATTGTTATTCAGATCGCTATGGGTAAATGGATTTGAACTCAAATACATAGTGGGGAGTACATTCACTCTAACCAACTTAAGTCATATGTTTTAGTTGTGGGATATAAGTTGTTGAGGCCAAATCGTTTTCCAATATACTAAATGAAGAATTACCTAATTTGCATGAAATTTAAGAAATCTGAAAGAATAATAAACCAATATATGGAAATTAGAGAGCCAATTAACGAGGAGCACTTGTGGAGGAGAAACATGTGAACATGAGGAGCAGCAAACGTGGAGAATAAACTCATTATGCACCAAACCAAAGGCTGTTTGTGACTTTCAAGTTCGTCATCATCCTCGTCATCAATTGCCCATCACATGGCATTCAACAAAGGAAGATTATACTGGAATTGGGCAACATAATGACATTCATTGGACGCATTCGTCAAGGGTCAATGATTAATTTACATATTTCACACTTATTCAATCTGGAGACACATCAAGCATGCAGTATTCTAAACCCTTTTAATAGTTGCTAGTTATACACGCACAAAACAACAAACAAACAAAATCTTAAGAGGCTGTGGTGTGAATTTTAAAAAATTGTCACATAAACTTTGAAACATATCATAATTACACAACTTCGTGATTCTTAAAACATCTTCGTACTGATACGTAGATGGTAGTAATTATATTATACGCAACGTTCAACATCACAAAAACAATATTATTTTTATTGTTGTAACAAAACTTCTTTAAATAAAAAAATCCAACACGTTTACAATGCCCTATCATGAGTATGAATGAATAAATTAGGCCAAAGGGACAAATATGCGTCGTTTCCTAATTAAAGTAAGAAGTGGATCTAAACTAATCAACTCATGATCCTAATCCTTGATACATTAAGTTGGAACAGTAGGAATACTAGCAGTGTTAATCTCATCAAGAATCACAATAAGCGCGACGATGAATGCATAATCAATCCCAGGATACACTGTCACCATGAAATGGTCCTTTCCAAGCAACTCACTTTTAACTGTGCGCTTCTTATGCATCTGCAATGTTTTCCCACAGCATATTACATCCCAATCAGTCAGTACGTAGTAAATATGCTAGAAGTAATAAATGTTAATGTAGTTGATCATGATTCATAAACTTAATTAAAGTAATCTTACTTGGGCAACAATGGAGTCGTCCCCAGCATATATGACGCAGGATTTTTCAGACCAACTTCCTTTGACCTTGAAGTCAGGTACCTTCTCTGTTGTGTTATGTGCTAAGAAAACATCTAATTTGGTCTTAAATTGGACCATTGAAGATCTCTTAGTACTAAAAATCAGATCCCTGGATTTTGTGCTTTTCCCCCTAAAAACTTGCCATCTCTCATGTGCAGACATCAACTACACAAAAAGATACGAATAAGTCAGTTAACTACAATAGAAATACGTAGTATAAACTATGATAAATATTATCTTACTTGACATTGCGACAACTTATATTGTTGTCAAACTACGAATTTGGACTATTGTATTGATGAAGCAATCTTACTCTATAAACTCTAATGTCCACAAACAAACAGCTGGCTTAAAGTGCAAAAGCTACATAAATAGATACCATGGTGTTATGGTGATTAACAAGGTTTTACCTTCTGTCTTAGTGTGATAATGGGATAACCAGCCGCGTCAAGTAAATGATCTCCTTTGACTTTCAAAATGATGTTGCCATTGACATCAGTGACTACAAAGCTGCCATGGGTTATGGTTAGAAGTTTTCTAACAATTGCAATATCCACTGGGTAGGGGCTGCAGAAGTGAGGGCTGACAACCGCAACGGCGGGATGAGCATATGCTACTGATGGTGCGCTAGCTTTTGGTTGTGTCATGGTATGAAATATGTCGCCGATGAGCACCTGTATTTTGATTTAGGTTTGGGAAAGAAAGACAATAGTGTTTGGTGAATGGTGAATGGTGAGAGCGCGCATGCTTTTATGGGGAATAATCAGTTTACTTTGGGTCCAAGCGAAAACGTGTTTCGTACATTGTCCGTTTTCGTCTACAACAAAGCAAGTCCAACCAATGCGTAGACTTTTAAGCAGCATTCTAAATCTAATTAAGGGTCTTAAATGAAGGCTTGGTTTATTTGCCGTGGAGCTGCAACCCATAATTTAGGCCATGGGTCTTTTCATCAAACAAAAACATTAAGAATGACATGTCGTTCCATGATGTACGACCCTAATGTTTGACTTGGCTTCTATTAATTAATCAATATTCTTGTAGCATATGATTCCGGAAACAGAGCACCTCGTGTGTATGTAATCCATACATTAGTTACATGATGAAGCTTGGAAGGTCCCATTATATGAACATTTGGGCCCAAAATGTGTCTGCTTCCCTTGCCACACTCACGTGCTATACGGACGGTGCTATCGCTTTGGAAAATTGAGGCCATTTAAGTAACTCACTTCCAACTAAGGTCTTAAATATCGATAGTTTCGGAAATATCGGTGGTTCAAAAACACGGAAATATCGATAGAAATATTGAGAAAATATCGATATCAATAAAAATTAGATAAAAACCACGGAAATTATGATAAATACATGGAAATTTTTAATGAAACTTTAGAAGAAGTTTATTTAGTCAATCATCTATTATTTTGACATAAAAATTGGAAGGATATGCATTGCATAGTGGGTTTGTGTGATTTAAGTTGATTATATTGCGACCTAACAAACTCTGTGACTTAGAAAATCTGAAGTAATTAATGAAAGAGAATTAAACACCCCTTAGTAATTTATTTATAATTTTTAGTAAAATATTTTACACTTTATAAATTGCATGATAAGATACATGAGTAACCTTATTTCATGTTATTCACTGGACATGGTACACGTTGTTATATCTATTAATTTATCAAAAATTGAAAAATAATTAAAGATGTAAACCAACTTGATTTGTCATGAAAATTAGGCACTTTACCATGCTTAAAAAATAATAGTGAAGATTGAAAATTAACTAAGAACATAAATAAATTTATACAATGAAGAATTAAATAGGAAATAAAGAAAATGATTATAGAAATTTAAGTAATTAAGCAACAATTTATTTCACATTATTCATTGGACATGGTACATGTTCTTATTTATTATTTATCAAAAATTGAAAAATAATTAAAGATGTAAACCAATTTGATTTTTCATGAAAATTAGGCACTTTACCATGCTTAAAATATAATAGTGAAGATTGAAAATTAACTAAGAACATAAATAAATTTATCCAAGGAAGAATTAAATAGCAAATAATGAAAATGATTATAGAGATTTAAGTAATTAAGCAACAATTTGAAGGAGAATTTAGTAATGTAAATACTGATAATGAATAATAAAATAATAAATAACATTAAATGGATTATCATTCACATTTCCCACTTCCCAAGTACTTTTACGTTTCCCTACCTCCCTCTCCCACTTCCCAAGGTTTTTTTTTCCTTTTTTATTGTTTGAACTTCACAAGGTTGCAGACGCAACCTTGCCTTCTCTCTCTCTTTTGGGCATTCACCCATCTCTCCCTTATTTATTTATTTATTATTTATTCCTCTTCTTCCTAACACACACACACTCTCTCTCTCCCACTTCCCAAGGTTTTTTTCCCTTTTTTATTGTTTGAACTTCACAAGGTTGCACGCAACCTTGCATTCTCTCTCTCTTTTGGGCATTCACCCATCTCTCCCTTTTTTATTTATTTATTTTTTATTTATTCATCTTCTACCTAACACACACACACACACTCTCTCTCTCTCTCTCCCTTTCTTCTTCTATCTCTACATCTCTCTCCCTCTCTTTATCTTCTTCCTCTTCCCTCTTCTCTCTCCTCCATTATAATCCAAAACAGTAAACACATAAACACCCACTACATACCTTTTTTCCCTCTTCTTCCCTTCTCTCTCTCGCTCT
>NW_007362590.1:2099-27134 GCF_000346735.1 Prunus mume
TTTCACTTAGACCGTCGTGTTTTTCTGGTCGTTTTTTTCACTTTTTGTAGTAGTGTGTTAGCCTGAGGTGACTGCCACGTAAAGATCAAATGTATTTACTTCTTATGATCCGCTTGGACAAGTTAACCCCTCGAGAACGTTTTACCATTTGAACCCCTCATTTATTTGGATAAATCCATATCCTCCATATCCAATCCTGGATTGGCCCTACTAATAGAAACCAGAATTTGTATCCCAAAAGAACACCAACCCCGGTGTACGGATAAATCCATTTACAATATAATTAAATAGTCTTCTTTTTATTTGAGTATAAATGTTTTCTATGCAATGGAGAAAATATATTTTATATATTTTTATTCGACAGGATTTTATAATGTGCCTACCCTTTGTAATATTTTTTTTGTTGTTTCAAAAGAAATAATGAGAATATTCTCATTAGTAGCTCACAAAGGACCTATAACAATAATTGATATTGACACCCAACCATCATTCATGTTATTGGGAAAACAATTACATATATATACCTTATCTCTTGTTTTTATTTTTATTTTATGATAAGCGATAAAATATTATTAATGTAAAACAACTAGTACAACAAGTTTGAGTTCATATCAAGGACAAAGTACAGTTCCTTGATTACGAATTACAGTCCTCATACAATACATCATAAATAAATTGAGGAGGAGTTGAATTGAGGAGAATTAGATTCACGATTTCTATTGAAGTTGTTTACTAAACCATATGGATTGATGAGAGTTAGATTCTGGATTCCCGTTGAAGTGTTTACTACACCATATGGAATTGGGGTAGGAATTGTACTCATTACTAAAATGTCCTTGTTGTTGGGTTAAAGTAGATGGCATATTTAGAATTTTAAAATTGTGTGAGGATATAATGGGTAAAAAAGATGAATTCATAATAGGTTAGTTCTCTGCATATTCTAAAATATCGATAATATCGATGAAATATCGAGGATATTATCGTTTTTTCGAATCACGGATATTTCAAAACGTATCCATGCACATATCGTATAAATATCAAGAATATCGACGATAATATCGGAAAATATCGACGTCGATAATTTCGCTCTCACTTCAGCAATATTTTGTTACAATATCACTATAATATCGCTAAAATATCGAAAATATCGATGTAATGAAAAAGGGGGGGGGGGGGGGAAGAAAAAAACACAAAGGGGATTCAAGGTGTTTCCTCTTGTAAAATTAGTCATCCTTGGTTTGCTTTGTATTGTGGTGTCCAAGTGGTAAGTTCTTTTTTCTTCTGAATATTGAGACATGGACAGGCAAGGAATGATGGACCTTACATTTCTTACTTTGACAAAGTTCACACAGGTATATCATTTTTTTTAATGACGTATAAAAATGAGACTCTTGAAACCAATTTCTTCTTAATTTGTATAAAAATGGGGGTCATTCTGCACTGTTTACCCTTGCTGCTTTCAAAGTGAGATCCTAAGAGGAAGAATGTCATTTCTAGTATTAGCACAAACACTTGTTGCAAGTATAAATTTTTTACATAAGAATGAATCTTTGACTCAATCTTCAAATGATTTTGCTCATGGACAACGTCAACCAATCTCGGATCCATATAGGTGGCATGTTAACAATTACATGCAAAACTATTTTGGGGATTTATCGTTTGATGACTACTCTTCACAATACACTTACTCTACACATAGAGATGATGAAGATAGTGAAAAATTTAAACCTCATAGGAACTCTATGTGGTACTAAGTCACTTATGTATCTTACCATGCAATGTATAAAATGTAAAATATTGTAGTAAATCTTTATATATAAATAATTGTGGTGTGTTCAATCTTCTTTCATTAATTATTACATATTTTCTACACTCACGGTGTTTGTCAGCTCGCTATATAGTCAACTTAAATTAGTTAAATCCATCATGCAATGCATTTCCCTCTAATTTTTTGTGATAAACTAATAGATAATTGACTAAATAAGCATCCTCCAAAGTTTCAATAAAAATTTCCAAGTTTTTCTTACAATTTCAGTAGTTTTTATTCAATTTTTATCGATATCAATAATATCCCGATATTTCCGTATTTTTAGACTACCGATATTTCCGATATCACCGAGATTTTGGACCTTGGTTCTCCGTGAATTAGAATATCACCTCCCACCCAAGATTTGAATTACTCCAAAATCAGGAATTCAATTCCTAATTTTGTATGGACCCCACTTACTTTTTAATCACTTGATGTAAAGTAAACACATAAATCCTTCATAAGTAGAATTCAATTCCTAATTAATAAACACACCATTTAACTAGCCCCTATTTTTAATAACAAATTACACAATTTGCCGTTGAATTTAATGAACCAATACTCTTTTCACCTAACAACGGATTCCCTAAACTATAGCACGCTTAATAACCTATATATATATATATATTGTAACGACCCGGTCCTAATTAAATGGGTAAATATCATTTTATTTAGATAAAAGACCATTTTTTTGCCATAGAATATTTAATTAGGTTTAAAGTTTACTTTTTGACCGAGAAGGAATTTGAGAATTTCGACTATACCGTTGCGTAGAGCACGGTGAGATGAGTCCGTAGACACGTAGTGGGGCTCGAATTGGAGTTGTAACAAGAGAGATACAATCACAATACCCTCAGTGGCATAACCTTAAATATTGCGAAAAGGGTTTGATAAATCTGACTTCTCTCTCTCTCTCTCTCCCCGCGAGCAGTTCCTCCCCTTCGAATTTTTTTGGACAGCCGGTGGCTCCAAGAGCAACCACCGGCCACCACTTGGGGCAGCACGGGTCCCAAAAGGACCGTCGTGAGCTCCTCCTCCAGTCCCACTTGGTCTCCGCTGCCAACCACCATCACAGTCGCCGGAATCTGCAGAAATCGCGTCGGTTTTTTCGAAAATTCAAACTGCTCGTTCTCTCTCAATTCTCCACCAAATTTGTCATGTAAGGTATGGATTTCCACCTATTTTGCATGATCTAGCTGATGGTTGGTTAGGATTGTATCAATTTTGAGTGTAGGTAGCTCAATTTTCGAATTAGATTTCGGTCGGATTTCAGGATGATATTCCAGCCACTTCCGGTCAGTTTTTGGGGTATGCCCAAGAACAAAAGTGACTCCAAACTGGGTGTTACACCTAGGGTAAGAGTCTTGAGCCGTGATTTGGAGTTTTTCTGGCAATGGGTTATCGCTTTGGACACCCACGCGCTGCCAGCGCGTGTGGCGGCATGTGGGCACTATAGCAATTTGGATTCCAATGAGATCCTCAGGTTGTCACAAGCGCGTAGGTATGCTCGGATCCCAATTTGGACACCATTAGAGTCTCGAACGGATATCGCATATTGCATGTTATCCAGGTTCGCTAGGTTTGGACCATTGGATGGTCCTAAATTGATAATATGTTAATCTAGACATTCCTAAGATCGTGTAGAATTCGACGGATCATAAAACAGAGTCTCGGATACTCCGAAAATGCCAACCCTAGGACTAGGGTTTTAATAACTGTCCGATCTAGACCAAACTTACAGGACATGTGTCCTAGACCTTGTAGAACCTATAGGATCTTTCAGATCGGAATTTGGAGGTTGTGGACCCCGTGGGCCCGTTTGACCCTGGGTTGACCGCGAGACTTCCTAGGTAATGTTACCTTCCTAGGAAGATTAAAATGACCGTAGTGACAAGTCTTGATTGTATGTTGGTTATATGAGATTAGGATATTAGTTCATTGTTTTTAAGTGGGAGATTATCGGATGCTAGATTGTTGTTGAAGTTTATACAACAATAGAAATTAATGTATACTTTTGTGTATATATAAAGGTATAAAAAGAGTTTAGAATGTAAGTCTGAAGTGCTATACGCACTACCCTATGTACCTCCCCGGATATTGATTACATTGTGTAAGTACCGTCATGTGATATTGTGTTGAGGTCACACGTGTCGTAGGAGTAGCCGGCGTGTTGACAGACCTCATATGTGGCGTTGGTAGTACCGCCATATGGGGACATATTATGATATGATGATGAGGTCCCACATGTCGTAGGATTATTCGGCGTGTGGACAGGCCCCATACGTGGCGTGGGTAGTTCCGGCGTATGGGGAGATATTATGAGTATTAGATAGATAAATTAAAGATTGTGGTTGGTGAGTCGTGTCGTAAAGTAAAGAGTTTAAGTGAAAGAACTACGTGTGGATCCCTCAGTAAGGGTACGTAGGCAGCCTAGGGTGATGCCTGGGTGCAGCCGCTGGTTAAACCTGAAACTTGGTTGAATTGAGGCTTGTTCGGTGGACTAAGTGAGTGTGATTATTGTGTGATTGTGGTTCAGTTAGGTTTGAAATCCTTTTTGGATTGTTGCACGATTTAGGCTAAGGCCCTAAACTACTTGCGTTTGTGTTAGGAGGTTAAAACCTCATATGTTAGATATTTGGGAAGTTAATTTATGTTATGTGAAGGCCGGAGGCCGATTATTTGAATTGCATGAAATTATATTGTGCATGCTGCCGGTTGGGTTATAAAAATGTGTTTTATGTAGGTGGAAATTTTAGGGAAAGTTCAATTTACAGGGGAGACTTTGCCGAAATTTCGGCAGAAAGTCTCATGCTCCTACTCCTTTTTGAAAAAGGAGGTTACAGTTTTAGTGAGTGGGCCCGACATCGGGGTGATGTCGGGAATTCCACAGGATTCGTCTTAGGTTCCAAGGAATTCAGGGCGGGTCCTGTCAATTGGTATAAGAGCTCTAGGTTCAATTTCCTGTGGACCCCGCACCTTGTGTGTATCCGTAAGTTTTGGGTATTATGATGGGTTCCATCCTGGAATGGCGAAATTGCGACGCTGAGGACTCTTTGACTTTGTTGGATTTAGGGTATTGATGATTACACTTAGTGGTGTCACGTTACTAGAAACGTGTCTATCCAAATTGTCGCGTCTCAATATCCTATGGAAGGAAAGTTGAAGAGCTGAAAGTATTGAATCTGCTGAGACGAGATAAAATTGTCAGAGAAAGTTGATGGACAAGTTACATGGGAATGGAGGAGTTGTGAGTCCGACCAAGGAGGGTCGTGACAAATTAAATTGAGAAGTAGTAGTGTTGGGTGAAGTATCATTTCACTCGAGTGGGCTTGAATGCCGCGATTGACAGGAGTGGAACATTATGGTTCTTCTTCCTTGGTCTCTCACGCGGTGAATTTTAACTCCAAAATTTCTTGGAAGTCCAACCACTGTGAGTTTGATCGGTGACTCCATCTTTCTGGAAATGGAACCAAGTTGAGAAAGAGGAAGATGAAAGATACATAGGTAGATGAGGCAGAAGTAGAGCCGGAGCTTTACCACAGATAGTGGTTATTTCAGAAGTCCGGAAGATTGTGAATAGGAACCGGAAGTTTGCATGGGACAACACATGTACCTATTATACAGTTGGATGTTCCTATGATAAAGTTGTCCGCTAAGTTTGTATAGGCGGGAGGACATAGAGTTACTCAACCTGCTTTTAGGGAGCCTCCCTTACCTAAACCTGTTGCTAATTTTTGATTGGGTGCATTAAGCGTTGAGTCGAGGATATTAAGAGTTCAACCTTTCTTTGGGAGGAGCAATTCCCTGGTGGCGGATCATGGGAGTCATGATCTGAAATACGGCATTAGTATAATCGAAATCACAAGTGTGGAAAAGATTAAGGTAGCCGTATTTCTCTTATAGAAAGAGGCTCATGTGTGGTGGGGATACTGTGGTCAAGTCCAAGGATGAGACCCAGATGGATATGGTAATCCTATGTGTAGAAGATGGAGAGAGTTCTTTGGGGTCTCATCTCATGTGAGCATGTAGAAGTAAATCTTTCATCAAAATCAGAAATGGGTCATGGTGGAGAGAGGCAGATGATGATTACAATTCGGTAAAAATGATCTTTTCTTATATCCCTCTCGAAGGAATCATGTTGGCAACGTTTTCTGTCAATGCTAAAGAAAGAAGGAAGATATCAACAAGTCAAAGAGTTCGGACTTCTCTTCATGAGAGAGCTAGAAGAGAATCAAATCACAAATGGAAGCGTTTAGCTTTCAGAGAAAGATTAAACATTGCAGTAGCTATTAAAGGATATTTCAATCGAAGAAGGAATTTCTCTTCCTCCATTCCTTTGGCTAGAGCTTTTGGCTTGGCTGCTAACATGGTTGGGGAGGAGAATACTGGGGAACCTGAGTGGTAGAGGCAGACCCAGTACCCACACCCTTTGAAGTGATAAGTATATAATTTCGAGGACGAAATTTTTATAAAGGGGGTAGTCTGTAACGACCCGGTCCTAAATAAATCGGTAAATATCATTTTATTCAGATAAAAGACCATTTTTTTGCCATAGAATATTTAATTAGGTTTAAAGTTTACTTTTTAACTGGGAAGGAATTTGAGAATTTCAATTATACTGTTGCGTAGAGCAAGGTGAAATGAGTCTGTAGACACGTAGTGGGCTCGAATCAGAGTTGTAACGAAAGAGATACGATCAAAATACCCTCAGTGGCATAATCGTAAATATTACAAAAAGGGTTTGATAAATCTGACTTCTCTCTCTCTCTCTCTCTCTCTCTCTCTCTCTCCCCCCACGAGCAGCCCCTCCCCTTCGAATTTTTCTAGACAGCCGGTGGCTCCAAGAGCCACCACAGCCACCACCGGCCACCACTTGGGGCGGCTCGGTTTTTTCAAAAATTCAAACCGCTCGTTCTCTCTCAATTCTCCACCAAATTTGTCGTGTAAGGTATGGATTTCCACCTATTTTGCATGATCTAGCTGATGGTTGGTTATGATTGTATCAATTTTGAGTGCAGGTTGCTTGATTTTCGAATTAGATTTTGGCTGGATTTCGGGATGAGATTCCGGCCACTTCCAGTCAGTTTTTGGGGTATGCCCAAGAACAAAAGTGACTCCAAACAGGGTGTTACACCTGAGGTAGGAGTCTTGAGCCATGATTTGGAGTTTTTTTGGCAATAGGTTATCGCTTTGGACACCCACGCACTGTAGCTGGGGGGCATTTTTGTCCCAATGGGATCCTCAAGTTTTCACAAGCGCATAGGTGTGCTCGGATCCCAATTTGGATACCGTTAGAGTCCCGAACGGATATCGCATATTGCACGTTATTCGGGGTCGGTAGGTTTGGACCGTTGGATGGTCCTAAATTGATATTATGTTAATCTAGACATTCCTAGGATCGTGTAGAATTTGATGGATCGTAAAACGGAGTCCCGAATACTCCGGAAATGCCAACCCTAGGGCTAGGGTTTCAGTAACCGTCCGATCGTGCGATCGTGAGCGATCTAATCGTCCGATCTAGACCAAACTTGCAGGACATGTGTCCTATACCTTGTAGAACCTATAGGAACTTTCAGATCGGAATTTGGAGGTCGTGGACCCCGTGGGCCTGTTTGACCAAGGTTGGGTAGTTTGACCCTGGGTTGACCGTGAGACTTCCTAGGTAGTGTTACCTTCCTAGGAAGATTAAACTGATCGTAGTGACAAGTCTTGATTGTATGTTGGTTATATGGGATTAGGATATTAGTTAATTGTTTTTAATTGGTGGATTATCGGATGCTAGATTGTTGTTGAGGTTTATACAACAATAGAAATTAATTTATATTTTTGTGTACATATAAAGGTATAAAAAGAGTTTAGAATTTGGGGCAGGTTATGTCATATATATATATATATATATATATTTTACAGAAATGCGATAGCTTTTTATTGATAAGGAAATATTAAATAATGAAACAAGTACAAAAACCAAGTTTTTTTTTTTTTTTGGTCTGAAGTTCAAAAACCAAGTTATGTCCCATAGTATATCTAAACCTATAATTTAATTACTAACAAATAAATAAGTAACACGAATAATCTCTCAAGTAACACTTGGCCAAGCTATCTTCCTCAAGGATGCGCTCTTTTGTCTGGGTTGACCAACCCCCATCCTCTTTGACAGACATTCTAAACAAGGATGGCCTACCATGCCCGCCACCATAAAATGGTTAGACTGATGCTGGTTGGTTTGTGACGACTTAGGGCTTTTTGAAGCAGCGTCTCTTTCTTTCCAATCTATATCCACAAGCTATGTTCACTTTTGATGTTTTATTTGCCTGTTTGTTTTTGGTGCTTTGTTTGCGCCCTGGCTTTATTCAAGTACCAGTTTGTCCGCAAAAAATAAAAAATAAAAAATCTCTCAAAAACTAGGTACCCTGCATTTGAAATTACCAATCAGGCCAAATATCCTCTTGGTTCACAGAATTCAAGAACTGAATTAATTAGAGGATCATAGCGGCAATTTACTATTTAAAAAAACCCCTTTATTTAAATATTTTCAAAAATAATGAGAAAGGACTATGAATAATTAATGAGAATTGACATAATGCTAGGTTGGCACCGAAACCCAACTACCGTAAGAAATAATAAAAGTTGAAAATGAACATGTTGCCATTTAATTTCCCACTTTTGGTTTTTTGGTCATCTTTGCCATTTAATTGAAAATCAACAAGAGATGTGCAGTTGGGTGAAGATTACTGGTTATAACTTATAACATAATGGATGTCTTGTACATGAGCAAGATTATTGTATACATAATTAGGGTAAAAGGAAGATGATAAGCAGACTTGGACTTTGAGAACTCTTTGTATAAGCCATCATTTATCCAAGCTATGAACTTCCAATTGCTATATCATTTACCTGTTGGAACAAGAACAATACATAATACTCAAACGAAATTCTACAAATCTTCAGTTTCTACGAATAATACAATAAATTAAAACCATACAACTATTTTAAATTGAAAAGGGTTACCAAGTTATACAAATAATACAATAAATTCAAATTTTAACCAATAAACTCCGTTGCAAACTTGTTAGGGATCTTATGAAATCACCTAATTCATTCTCAAACTATTACAAGAGATGACAATTAGACAAATGAAGAGGAACATCACTTACCATAGTTCTGGCGCACAGTGGTGAACCTGTAGATGGCTTTAATTAGGGAACCATATCTCATAGACTTCAATTGTCCCATATGTCTGTAAAGCAAAATATGGGACACAATCAGTTCAGAAACAAAATCGGTACAAACACAATACATCAGGGAGAAGCTTCTGTTGCACAAAAGTTCCCAGAAAATGTAATGCAGAAAAACAAATCTGCACGAGACAAAGGAGATAAATGTATACACACACAAACACATGTATATGTAAGTATGATACACAAATCAGCTGGCTCAAAACTAACAATTTTTTTTCCTGTTCTGGCCTATTTTTATGGTTAGATTGGTTACTCCATCTTTCCCTGCACCATGGCTTTGTGGTTTAAGTTTCACTAGACATCAAGTAGACATATATAGGAATATATGCAGCTAACTGCATCACACATCTGTCGAAGAACACTCACACAATCTCAGTATATCGAATTCTCCATGCAGGGAAACCAAGGTGGCATCTTGCAGGTCCGTAAACCAATAGGAGGTCAGGGTCTGGCCCTCTACAACCTGAAAGCATAGTACCATAAACACCTGTAAGGTCAAATTGAATTGTGCAGGTAACCATTATTGTAGACAATTGAGCATCTGACAGTAAAACATACTAATAGCTTTTAGTGCCTCATCCATGTTAGGTTCTGTAAAGATTTTCGCTTCATGATCTCCAACTGATTTGGCCAACTTCAAATACTTCACAAAGAGTAAGTTAGCTGCTTTGGTTACAGCTTCTTTCCCATCAGAAAATGACAAAAATTCCAGAGCCATGTGGTTTTGATCGACTAAATCTTCATAAGCCTGTACAGCATGGATGTTAAGTTGGGTATACACTTTGGCATCATAAATAATGCATAACTGTCCATTGTGAAAAGCACAAATCATTTATCAGATCTATATAATTAAAGAAAAAAGTACTACTTTGCATAAACTTAACCCTCACTCGCCCTATGTCAGTAATCTAGTAGTGGACTACCAATGTATGCTTTATATAGGAGTCATATTTGTCCAAAATAGGTCCCTACAATTTCTATTTCCTAGACATATACCCATCATTCTATAAATCTATGTGTAAAACTCAATTTCAAACTTAAATGACCAGTAGGATATAAGAGGTCGTAGTATTCTTATGTTTTTACACCCTTGCCATCAGACTTCATATTTTATTTATAATTTATTCCAAGCATTTCATTAACTGCCATAATTGTAATTAAAACTCCCTATTAATAGCATATCAATCACCCCATTTCTTTTGGATGTCATTCCTTCTAACTTATGGCCCCTTAAAATTGCAAATAAAAAATATATGTAAATTACATATCCAATAATGTACATATGAAAAATATAAATATAAATGTATACGTATAAAAATATAGGTATATTATTTACCAAAAAAATTTAACAAAAATAGGTCAGTTACTTTGTAATTGAAATTTCCGTACATTTTTCATAAATTAAAAATAGGTACACAATAATTTATAGAAAATAGGTACGTTGTATAATTGAAATTTATGCACATTTTTTATAAATTAAAAATGGGTACATTATTTAGAAGAAAAAAATAGGTTCATTATACTAGGTAAATTGTTTTACTAGGTATATATTACTAGAGAAAAAAAATATAGGTACAGAAAAAAGGGACATTTTGGAAAAAGCAAAAGGAGAGAGAAAAATTTTAAAAGAAGCAAAAATGAACAAAAATGCCCTTATTTATTTTTAGATTTCCTAAGGAATCCAATACATTTTCATGTCTTTGATTTGAAAGTTGAGTGGTTTTTTTGTCTTTTTTGAAAAAGCTTTGGCTTTTTCCAAAAGTGTAAATTTTTTTATGTCTAAAACCTAAAAAACCTCAGAAAAAAATAGATACAAAATTTAGCAGAAAAAATAGGTTCATTGTAAATTGTTTTACTATGTACATTATTAGAGGAAAAAAAATAGGTACATTATTTCAAGAGGAAAAATAGGCTCATTTAAAGCAAATTGTTTCATAAAACAAACAATAAAAAGATGATCCAATTATTTTGCATAACACAAGTAATAAAGAAAAAAAAATAGGTACAATATTCAGAGAAAAAATAGGTTCATTAAAAAAAATGTTTTAAAAATAAAACAATAAATAGATTATCAAATTATTTTTCAATATAATTACAATGTACACTATTATTCATAAAACTATAATAAAAAACAATACTAGTCGTATAATTTATAAAAAGAAAACAACATTAATTCCTAAATTTAATATTGAATTTAAATTACTAATACTTTAAATAGATTACTAGTCGTAATTCATAGAATGAAAACACCATTAATTCAAAAATAGATTACTAATACTTAATGTGGAATTTAATATTTAATTTCAAATAAGTTTCTAAATTAGTTCCTACATCCATTACAACTATTTGGAGACCTTTCCAAATTCAACGGGTGTCATTAGTTACAACCCCCATAACACATTAACCTATAAATAGGGGTAGTTTTGGAATCCGAAAAATACAATAAATCTGATTTTAAGTTATATTAGGTAACTTGCTTAGTTGGATCCTAGTCATTGGGTATTATTTGAAAAAATTGGGTATTTTAAATAGAAAACTAAAGGAATGGGTTGTAGGTGATTTAAAATGAATTTTATGGGCCTAAGCTCAATTTACTATTAAAAATATAAAACAAAAATTAAAGGCAATTGCTTGGTATTGGTATCAAAAGAAAAATCTGTTGGTCTCAGCACAATCCTGAATTCTAGATACACCTAGAATGGAAGATTGATCGTGACAGCCTGAACTGCTTCCCAGTATGCTAATTAGTTAATTTACGGTGGAGAATTGTAGAACCAGAAAATAACTTTACTGTAGGGACAGAAGACAACACCTTAAATTCGCTTGCATTTTTCAGTTTATTCAAGATGGCTTCTTTTGATTTCTTCAACACTCCTGGACATCAGAAAAGTCAAATAATTATACAAGATTTAAATACATATGTTACATTGTTGCATACCAATAGTAGAAAGCGTCTGACATCAATCAGGATAGCAAACCACCATTACCTTCTGTATCGTAGAGGCACACACGCTTCACACCAATAGCTTCTAGCCACCGCAGCAGCTCAATTACTTTTGATGTTTGGTAAGCTTCTTCACTTTCTATCACAATTGCCAGGCACCGTAGCTTGCCCAAATTAAGGGCTTTGTAGCTCTTGAGTACTCCACCAGAAATAAGATAGCTTTGAAGCACATAAGCTAAACCCAATAGAAAGTACCATATGCTGACAAAAAGGTGTAGAATATGCCATAGGAGCAGAAGCCCGAGATTGCCAATCTGCAGCAGCCACACGCAGGATCAACATTGACTTTAATATCAAAGTAAGTAGCATACGAAATGAATGAATATCAATCAGCCATAATCATCCAATATACATGACTTTTCTGATATTGCAATAAATGGTCCAATAATTCAAAAAAGCTTGCAATCTTTTCAGGCTCATAATTTATCTTAAAAGTTTATTACCTACATTAAAACTCATTTCCAATTACACGAACAGAGAAACAACATCAATTGCACAAAGCCATCATCCAAAGAATAGAGCTTCAAAGAAGCCTTCTCTGCACTACTTTATTCTTTTGTCAAATTATTTGGTGAGGTAGAAAACAAACTCAAGAACAACCTCGCTATAATGTACAGATCAAATCCAATCATATTCTTTTACTTCATTATGCCACATGAAGGTGCTTCAACTATGTAGAAGACAATAAGAATTAATAGGCCCTTTCTTATATGGACTACAACAAATATCTGAATTTAAAACAAAACGCAAAGTGGAACTAATAAGCACATTTAAAAGCTTGTCAATACCATTTTTTATGATCACACCAATCTTTTACAGAGACTATTCTATTGTTCGCCTACATGACCATTTTTAGTTAGATTGATTATGCTTCCAAAATAAATTGAAACATATAGACTAATTTCTCTTTTGTGGGCTAAAATCATCTAGAGCAAAGCCTCAACCTCCAACCAGGAAACACCAAATGAACAACCATCCAGCAATCTAATTACAATGTAAAAAGAGTAAACTTCTAACAGGTAATTTGCGCTGGAAATTAAAGAGCAGACGATATGTATCAGTCCCTATGTTGCATCGATACGGATACGAGTACTCCGATACCATACGATACACCGATACAACAAATCTCCAAAAAGTAGGATACAGGTACGGCACCGATACTGTAATTAAAATAATATAAATATATAAACATATATATGTAAAATTATATATATATATATATATATGTAAAATTAGCATTTTGGGCAAGTCAATCTTTAATCATTTGATTCCTGTTATGGCATTTTATCATAAACTTTCATTATAATATCTTACGTCTCATCATGCGATAAGCTTTAAAATGATACTTTTCATCAAAATATAACACATCCGCCTAAAATACAAATTAAAAACTCTCGTCATTTCCTCAACAAGACTGAGTCAATGAAAAGCCTAAGCGAACCTTTAGAAACAAGCGAAATGTATATGTTAATTACTTATATTGTAGGTTTTAACTCAGTTGTGGATTAAGTTAGTTGGCCAGAGCAATGTGCCCACCCCCTTACACCCAAGTTTGAGTCCCCTTCCTTAGATTAGATTAATTTATAATCATTTAGATTATTAATTGTATTTTTAAAAACGAGTTTTAACTCACATGCTTTAGGCTATTTCAGAATTTGGAGTAGCAAACTCCAAACAGGGATTCTACACCCCAACACAAACAAGACCACTATATAAAAGAAATCTTTTATTCATGTTTTTTAATTGAGTATGATATTTGATCGTTTTGTAAGTCTTAATAGGTTTATATGAACTAAACACATACCTTGATCAGACATGATGTTCACAGGAAATTGTCTTGCTTATTCTACTGTAAAGAAGTCTTCTCTGCTATCCAGCTCTTTATCTCTCTCTAGATGGGGTGAGAATAATATTGAGTGTGTATTTAGCCGATAGCACATGGACATCTTTTTGTAGGCTTTACTTAAGACTCCTACTCATCAAAGACGTCTTAAGTTTTCCTCAAGCCAGTAGAATTAGCTGTTTCAATCCACATAAAATTAGGAACTCATCAAAGACGTCTTAAGTTTTCCTTAAGCCAGTAGAATTAGCTGTTTCAATCCACATAAAATTAGGAAATCTGAAGCACTTTTGTATTTATCAAACAATCACTTATACAAAGTCTAAAAGATAGATGAAATACGTACTCCTAATTGGCATAGAACTAGATATCCTTAAGTGATTAGAAGACCATCTCAGTATTTGATTTAGAATGCAAATTCTTACATTCTCCCACTTGGTTAATTAATCACTAAAGAACTATGTCAATTACTGTAAGGCCTTGTGAAGTACACATTAATCTTGTTTCCTTACCAAGCCACTATCAGCAATGAATTATGTTATTGAATCATCAAGACTGACCAAAGAAAATCTATGAAGTCTTTATAACCACAGTTATCACTCTTCATTGTCACATAATGCTGCTGTCTAGATTGAAACTACAGAATAGTCACAGTTAACTGAAAGTGAAATAAACACTATGACTATTCTTACAATCCAACTTATAGGATTACTCAAGATCCTTTCTTTTGCTCTAGGCAAAAGATATCACTGTCATGAATATATTGTTTCAACAGTTATCTTTAAGCTAGCAACAACCTTATTCACTGTTTACTGCATTCAAGTAACAAATAAACATAATATATATATATATATATATATTTATATAGTAAATTGAATTAAAACTATACCAACATCCATCGAAACCAAAACCTTCAACTAGTTAAAGAAATAAACATACTATCTTTAAATAGAAAAACTTGAAATGACTAATGAAACTGCTCCCACTGTTTCTAAGCATCAAAACCAGCCAATAAACCCATACTAGTTACATGCCTCTTGAAAACACCATTTGGAAGCCCTTTATTAAATGGATCTGCTATCATTAATTTTGTGCTGAGGTGATCTAGTGCAATACATCCTTCACTAACCTTTTCCTTAACATATAGGAATTTTAATGATAACGGCTTGCCTCCAATCCACCTCTTGTTTCCTTTTGCAAACAAAACGGCTGAACTGTTATCATTCCATATTTGTATAGATCTTTCTATTGTTCCCAAAACTGTCAGGCTTGTTAGAAAATTCTTTAATCAGATTGCTTCACATGTAGCCTCATAGCAAGCAATGAATTCAGCTTGCATAGTTGAAGTAGTTATAATAGGCTGCTTAACACTTCTCCAAGAAACTGCTGCTCCTCCAAACAAAAAAATAAAACCTGAAGTGGATTTTAAGTCATCCATACATCCAGCAAAATTAGCGTCTGCATAACCAACCATTTCTAAGTTGTCACTTCTTTTATAAATCAACTTAAAATCTTTGGTTCTCTGCAAGTATCTCATTACTTTCTTCCCTGCGACCCAATGAGCTTGTCCTGGATTTGACTGAAACCTTCCCAAAACACTTATAGGAAAAGCAATATCAAGCCTTGTGTAGACTTGAGCATGCATAAGGCTGCCAACTAGAGAAGCATAGGGTTTATCTACCATTTTCAGTTTCTCTTGATTTGTCTTAGGTGCTTGTTCTCGACTAAGTTTATCTCCTTTGTTAATAGGCACATCTCCTCCAACACAATCCATCATATTAAAACTTTTGAGTATTTTCTCAATGTACCGTTTTTGTGAAAGTCCTAGATAACCTATTTTCCTGTCTCGACTGATTTCTATTCCAAGAACATATGATGCTTCTCCCAAATCTATCATTTCGAAGTGCTTGGACAGAAAAACTTTGACATTATGTAATAAAGTGAGATTACTGCTTGCTAAAAGAATATCATCCACATAGAGTATAAGTATAATGAAATGCCTCCCACTGACCTTGACATATATACATGAATCAAGAACGTTTTCTGTAAAACCATATATTTTGATAACCTCATCAAATCTCATGTACCACTGTCTCGAGGCTTGTTTCAAGCAGCCATATATTGATTTGTTCAATTTGCAAACCATGCTTTCCTATCCTTCTTGAACAAATCCCTCAGGTTGCTGCATATAAATTTCTTCTTTCAAATATCCATTTAGGAATGCAGTTTTAACATCCATTTGGTGAAGATGTAAATCAAAATGTGCAACTAATGTTATGATCACTCTAAATGAATCTTTAGTAGATACTAGTGAGAAAGTTTCAGTGTAATCAATGCCTTCTTGTTGTGTATATCCCTTGGCAACCAACCTAGCCTTGTATCTGTCTATTGCACCTTTTGAGTCTCTCTTGGTCTTATATACCCATTTGCAGCCTATAGGTTTACTTCCTTGAGGTAAATTCTGTAATTCCCAAACATCATTCTTTCTCATTGAATCTAACTCAGATTTCATTGCAGCTAACCACTTCTCATTGTCTTCACTTGTTATAACTTGCTTAAAGTTCACAGGATCATCTTTTCCAAATATGTCATTTTTTGATTCTTGCAGATATACATAGTAATCTGGAAACGCATGCCTTCTTGCTCTTTGCGACCTTCTCAATTCCACATCCTGCATATTTTGATCTATGCCTTGAATGTCATTATCATTTTGTACAGGTGGATTCATAGTTTCTGTTTGAACTATGTCTTCTTCCATATTGTCTGACTCCTTATAACTCAAGTCAACTGTAGGTATTATAACAATGCCTTCATTTGCATTTGATCCAGTAGTATTATCTATTTCCTTAATTTCTTCATCGAAGTTCAGATTTCTTTCTTATATTGTGTCAGACTCGGTTTCCATGAAGACTGCCCTTTAAGTGTCAACAAATTTTGTAGTGTTTTTTGGACAATAAAACCTATATCCTTTTGTTCCCTCAGGATAACTTACAAAGTAACAACTCACAGTTCTTGAATCTAGCTTCTTTTCTACAGGGTTGTAGAGTCTTGCCTCTGCTTTGCAACCCCAAACCTTTAAGTGGTTTAAGCTAGGATTCCTTTTATTCCATATTCCAAATGGAATTTTGTCAAGACTTTTTGTTGGAACTCTATTCAATATGTAGTTTGCAGTCTTCAAGACTTCTCCCCACAATAAATAAGAAGATTGGTACAACACATCATACTTCTAACCATATCTCTTAAGATCCTATTCCTTCTCTCATAAACTCCATTTTGCTGAGGTGTACCTGTACTACCCCTTGTTGGTCCCGAGGGACGGAGGAGGCTAGGTTAGCCGAAAGATGGTTATCGGTTCAAGGACGCGGGGTGCCCCTGATTTTTCAGGGTAAGAAGGGGTAGAGAAAATGCCTCGAGCCAATGTTCGAGTCAAGAGATAGATAAATAGACACATCCCATTGCACTGATCGGGGGCTTTCGTAGTGACTGAGGGGGTCGAAGACCAAGAAGTGAGTTATTTATCACCCAAGCATTCTTCTTGAGCTATTATGCCTTCTCATTGCAAATATTTTGCAAAGGGGCCTGGATTCCTACCAGCCACATCAAATCTGCAATAGTATTCTCCACCTTTATCTGATCGCACCACCTTTATTTTTAATTCCAGTTGCCTTTCTACTTCTGTTTTATAAACTTTGAACATATCTAATGCTTCAGACTTTTCTTTTATTAAGTAGACATGTCGAAATCTAAAGTGATCTTCTGTGAAAGTGATGAAGTACTTATAAGCTTCATGTGTTGGATTTGGAAAAAGACCACAGATATCTGTGTGAATTACTTCCAACAAATTTTTCACTTCTTATTGCTCATTTCTTTCTCAAGTTTGTCAATTTTCCTTTTATGCATTCAACACAGTTCTTCATCCATGTCGTTAAAGTCAATTGGTGGTAGCACTGATTCTTTTGAGATATGGCCAAGCCTTTTATGCCAAAGTTTTGATGATATCTGATTCTTTTGTTTTGTATTTGCAATGTTCATAACCATTTGAGGCGGTCTGCAGTTCAATTGAAACATGTTTCCAACAAGAGTTCCATTTCTAACTAATTCTTTATTATTGAAAATCGAAAAACCAAATTCATCAAATCTCAAAGTGAGTTTTGATTTAACAAGCCTAGCAACTGAGATAAGGTTCCTCGTCATAGAAGGAACATAGACTACATCTACCAAATCTAAAACAAATCCAGAATCTAATTGAATCCTCACTGCTCCAATGAACTCCACTTGTGCTTTGACTCCATTGCCCACGAATACCAACGCTTGCAAAGAATTAGCAACTTGTATTGAAGCACCACTATCCAACCACCAAGTGTCAACTGAAACCTCAATCATATTTGATTCAAAACAGACCAAAATATTTTCATTCTTACCTTCATTCTTACCTTTGTTCTTCTGTTTCTCTAACCACCTCTTGTACCTCTTACATTCCCTTTTCATGTGTCCAAATTTTCTACAAAAGAAGCATTTCAGTGCAGTTGGTTTTCCTTTTTTTGTTTTGGTACTGTCTTGGTCTTTCTTTTCCCCAAAAACTGTCTTTTTATCCTTGTTCTACTTGCCACGATAATCTTGAACCATGTTCACAGCTTTCTGACCTCTCTCCATTATGATGTTAAGCTCTTCTTAAACACTAATGGTTATAAGATCATCCAGCGTCCAACTTTCCTTCTGAGCCACATATGAACTCTTGAGAGTTTTGAACTCCTTTGACAGTAAGTTCAAGGCAAAATGCACCATCATGTCCTTATCTATAGTCATGTTCAGTTCCTTCAATTTGTGTGCAACGTCTGCCATGTTCATTATGTGAGCTCTCACACAACCTCGCCCATCATACTTCATCTCAGTTAATTTGTTCAACAAGGTACTTTTCTCTCCTTTCTCAGATTCTTTGAATTTTAGACCAATAGCAACGAGGAATTCTTTTGCATTTTCTGATCTTGGAATGCTACCTCTTAAGAAAGGTGTCACGGGTCTCAGCATAATCAGTATATCCATCTTGTTAGCCTTTTCCCATTTTTCATATCTCCTTTTGACATATGCAATAGCATTGGTAGCAGGTTCCTCAAGTGTATCCCATTTTAGAGCTATGTCATAGTCCATTAGCCCTAGTGAAATTTACAACACTTCTTTCCACTTTAGATAGTTTAATCCAGTCAAGATTTCGATGGAGTTGTAACTTGAAGCACTCACTGTAAGTTTAAAGCAAACATAAATAAACATCCCCAAAATCTTTAGCTAAACATTATTGATTTGCACCTGTGAGTTACAAATCAAACATGTTCCATAGTACTCAGAACAACAGATCTGTATGAGCAATCTTGAAACAAGAAACATTTCCGCGTCTGTGGACAGAGGAATGTTCATTGTTTGTTCAAACAATCTGTTTTCCATACTATTCCATTATAAACAGCCCTTTCTTGCACGATTCACATCTGTGAACAGAGAATTGTACAAGAAAGGTTGAATATAATGCAATTTTGATCAAGAACTTCGAATGAAGAATCTCTTGTACCAATTGAGTTGCTGTGGCTCACTCAATTGATCCAAAATCCTCCCCAAACATTGATCATTAGTCTTTCAAGCATGATTTAAGCAGGAAACTTTATGCTCATCTCATACCTTATCAAATAAGATATGCAATGTATAATAATCAAAATATGCATGCTATAATGACTGGTGTTTTCTTTAAACTATATCATAGTGTAACATATGTATTAAAACCAAATTTTTAGCCTTTTCATGCGAGCCTTGATTTGTTTTACTTGTAATTAGGTTAAGAACATACAACATAATGCTCTGATACCACATGCAAGTCTTAATAGGTTTATATGAACTAAACACATACCTTGATCAGACATGATGTTGATAGGAAATTGTCTTGCTTATTCTGCTATAAAGAAGTCTTCCCTGCTATCTGGCTCTTTATCTCTCTTTAGATGGGGTGTGAATAATA
Organism: Prunus mume; assembly: GCF_000346735.1. The sequence continues at coordinate 21,993 of NW_007362590.1, forward strand.
TTGAGTGTGTAATTAGCCGATAGCACAAGGACATCCTTTTATAGGATTTACTTAAGACTCCTCCTCATCAAAGACGTCTTAAGTTTTCCTTAAGCCAGTAGAATTAGGTGTTTCAATCCACATAAAATTAGGAAATTTGAAGCACTTTGTATTTATCAAAACAATCACTTATACAAAGTCTAAAAGATAAATGAAATACGTACTCCTAATTGGCATAGAACTAGATATCCTTAAGTGATTAGAAGACCATCTCAGTATTTGATTTAGAATGCAAATTCTTACACGTTTTTCTCCAGGTATCCTAGAATTGCATCCTTTGCCATTGCTCCTTCCTCGCTCTATCTGACATGAGCAGAGCCATGATTTAAAGTAAAATTAAACCAAAATCAGGAAAGTAAATCAATTCCTAATTAGAACCAGAAACTAAAAAGAAGTAACTAATAACTTAAAGTAACTAGAAATGCGTCGTTTTTCCTATTGTAGTAAGCTGGTTAAAGTGAGGTGGAGTTGCAGGTTCAATTCTGTTTGGTGCGCTTGGAGAACTAAACCCTACTTGATGAGAACTATGATCTGCCCATTGCAGGATCTCATTGAGTTTCCAAGGTGAGAGCATCACAACAGAAATTCAAATTCAACCAAGGCTCAAGGTTTCGAAAGAGATAGAATTGCTTTAATTTAAAATAGGAAGAGACTTGATGCTAGAGAAATTCTAGTAAAGGCTGGTTCCATGCTAGTCATGCAAGAGATTCAATGTGAAAAATGAATTGTACGCAAGATTTATCCTCCTTAACCTTCGGCAACGGTAAAAGATTTGTTGAACCCAAGTTTTGAGCCAGGCAATCGCAGCATGAAGTACGTTAAGAAAAGCTTCTAAAGGGGGATTTTAGTACAACGAAACTGAAACAGGTAAAAAGGTGCAAACTAGAAACACAAAGACAATAAAGCCACAATCCAGGTAAAAGTGAGATGACCATTCCTTCGTCTACGATGCAGAGTTTCTGATTTACATAACAAAGCTTTTGGCATAACAAAGCTTTTGTTATTCCTTCATAAGGAGGGGAGTCATTGTATCCTGGGAGGCGAACGCTAGTGAACCATAAGCACCAGTGTGGGGCATAATTCGTCTCAAGGTCAGAGTGTCCAACACTTGCCTCGACTCAATTATTCAGGTTCTTCTAATCCATATTATGTGATGTTTTATTGTGTATGTTTGTAAGCATGCAATAATTTTTTTTTTTTTTTTTAAAGCATGAATTGAATGATTATTTCTCAATTTCTATGTAAAATATAGCAATTATACCCATTTTTCCAACAAAGAGCATGCTGCACTGTGGGTACACACAACGTTCTAATAGTTTGGAAGGGCACATCAATTTGAGAACAGAATATTGAAAAAAGAATCTATTGCAAGACAAATGTGAGGTGGTGAGTTTCCTAATTGTGGAGGAGAGTGAGTTTGAAAACTGGTTATACAAAGCTTTGAGATATTTTAGTTGATTTGAATATAGATGTGATGATCATATGCGACCTTGTCCTAGATTTAGTTCTAGCCAAAAGATATGCAAATTGTTGCTTTATAAATTTGGATTGGAACACCAGCTGGAAAACAAGGATTTTGATTTGAACATAGAGATGTGATGGTTATATGTTTCCTTTTCCGAGATTTAGTAGTAATAAAAATATATGCAGTTTGCCTTGCCCACTTCATTTTTCTTTCACTTCAGTTCTGGTATTGTAAAACCAAGTTGCATGCACATGCGGGTAAAGATACATACGAATTGAGCCACCGAGTTCTGCTTCGTTGAATCAAACACTTGTTTAACATTGATAGTTTTCTAATGATTTCTGGTGTTGATCCATCTTTATCTTAGATAAACTAGTTTATTGGTTGGTTTTGTTGTAACCCATTAGTTCAACAGATTCAACCTGCTATCTTGCGGGTCAATGTGGAATCTCCCATGAAGAATTAAATGGATCGTTCATATTAATAATAGGATTTTACAAATGTATGTAGAGAATCTCACCAACACAAATATTTATTAATATCATAGTGTGAAGAGAAACCCTAGCCACTAAAAGAGAGAGAGATTTTCGGATTTTCGGATCTCTTCTGATTTTCGGAGTTCTTCAGCTCTTGGTGAACTTATGCCGATCCACTCTTTCTTTGGCAGATCTGGACTTCAGTTGTGCCTCATCTTGCGAGGCTGCTATTTGAGGTGTTACGGCTTGGTCATGTTAGATCCACCGCTCATTAGTGCGTTGTGGCCTTGAAATAACTGGGTGGCGCTTTCTATGTCATGTCCTGAAGGAAGTTTAACAGCAGTTGGTTTTCCTTTTGCTGGTGTTGTTTTAGTTTTTTATTTTGATTTATTTTGTTCAATAAAGCCCATAAACTCTATGAGTTTTCTGTTTTTATTTTTTCTCTTATGATTCCATAAACTTAGTTGAGTTCACTAGGTATTCTTAGTCTCTCTAGGAGAGTCATGTCAGTTAGCAGCTAGTTTTTGTTCTTAATACTAGCCCCTTGGATGTGCCGGTTGGTTTTCTCTTTTCTTTTTTCTTTTTTCTTTTATTTTTAGAATTAAGAAAAGATAATATGGGTAGTTATGTTCCATAAAAGTATGACCTGTTATCTAATTTTGTTTTAATATGAAAAAAAATGTGAATTTACCATATTATCCTCATTTAATTAATGATATCAATTCTTAATGTTTGAATCAACCAAGGGCATTTTCTGTATTTTGAATGTTTCACCATTCTCTGCCTTTTGCTTTATATATGGCTCCGTTTGGTTCACGGAATGGATTTGAGGGGAAATTATTTCCCATGTTATTTCCCAAGGAATGGGAATTAAAGATTCATTTCCTACGTTTGGTAATGTTGGGAAAGTAACCGGGAGATTTCACTCTGTTTACTTTCCCTTGTTTATTTTGAGTATGAATGGAAAACAAAGTTTGTATAATTTTTCAATTATACCCATATTAAATCAAATAAAAAAAGAATGTATTTAATGATACATTGTAATTCTAAATTGTTCATAGGGACAAAATAGTCATGAAAATTGTGCATTGAATAAGTTAAGAGGAGGGCTTCATTTTCCCCCTTTCTTTCCCATGTGCCAAGCAACTATTTCTCATGCCTGGACTTACCAAACATGGGAAAGTAATTGAATTCTCATTCTCAAGCCTCCTTTCCCATGAACCAAACAAGGCCTATATGTTTTGTCATTATGGTTTCCATGGAATTTTACCTGTTCGGTGCTCAAATTTGTGCAAAGAAATTTAAAAAGAAGAAAGGACTGATGTTCGTTTACCTCATCTTCCACATTCTGTTTTAGAGCACTACAAGGACAACATTTTGACACCATAATTATTCACCCAATTACGTATGTGACTCACTTTTTGATTCACTTATTTCCATTAAGTGATATATTGACAAATACATTAATATTGTCACATCATTTGACAAACAAATTATTAGTAATTTAATATATCACTGGTCCCGAAAATTCAACTCTTCTTGTGGCGATCGATGCCTTTTGAACTTAGCTAGTAGCTGTTAATGTATGGTTTTTACTATTTTCTTTTGGCTTCCCTTGACAACTTTGTAATAGGATGTGTAATGTAATCTATCAAGCTCAAGTCTAGATTAGGGAAAACTTTTATTGGTGCTCTTCTCTAATCTCTGCTCTATGGTGGCTCAAGCAATTTGACAAAGGTATTGAGCATTGCATATCATTACATTAAACAGTCTTCATAAAATGATGACTAGTCATCCGTTTCTCAGATGACTAGTCATCCTTGTTTCCAGCTGGATAACAAACTGTTTTGTCCTTTTATTCTTTCTCTCTCTCAGCTGCCAAGTGGGTTGTCTGACCTAAGGAATTCGTTGGACATTAAAAGCCACGAAGGACATTGCAATTCTTGCAAGCCTCAATCGCTAAAGTTGTTAGTATTTCTACTTGTGTTTGTTGATTTACATTAATTTCATGTAAATTTGTTATTGTATTTGATTATTACAATTTTGCTGAGAATTATTATTATCTTTAAATTCATAGTTCATATTGTTCCGCCAACAGTTTTGAGCCAGGCAATCGCAGCATGAAGTACGTTAAGAAAAGCTTCTAAAGGGGGATTTTAGTGCAACGAAATTGAAATAGGTAAAAAGGTGCAAACTAGAAACACAAAGACAATAAAGCCACAATCCAGGTAAAAGTGGGATGACCATTCCTTCGTCTACGATGCAGAGTTTCTGATTTACATAACAAAGCTTTTGTTATTCCTTCGTCTAAGGTAAAAGTGAGATGCTTCAAGTAAAATTGTTAAACCATGTCCAAGCATCTGATGATAAAGTTCATTTTCTAGAGAACTAGAAGATGCAGAAGTCTGAAATAGGCTGATCCTGAGGCAACATGAAAAGCTTTACTCATTCCATTCATCCCTCGAGATCATTTTGACTTGTAACAAAATTACTGTTTCTTAGGCCAAGTCCATCCATCAGCCCAGCCCGAGGGTGGGGGGGGAAAAAAAAAATTGCGTTCCAGCGGAGCAGCCCAGGCCCGGGGGGGTGTGGGACCCACCAACCCAGGCTGGCCCGAAGGCAAGTTCCGCCCCAGGTCCAAAACGCGGGGGGGTGACGTCAGCCTGACGTCGACAAGCGGATTGCAAATTTTTTTTACCGCTGGCACGTGCATTGCGCTGACGTCAGCGCGACACCAGCCCAACGGGTGGAAGACACGTGGCACACCCCCAGCGCTCCGATTTGATTCCACAGCTTCATCCAACGGCTGGCGATTTTCCAGCAATAAAATTATGAAAAAAAATCGAAATTTTTTTTAAAAAAAATACTAAAAAATTCTGATTTTTTTTCCTATAAATACCTATAAATACCCTTCACTTTCAACACCAATTCTCATACATTTTATTCTACTTCTACAATTACTCAACATTTTTTTCACTCTTCACTCAACATTTTCATCTCTTTCACCTTGTAATTTTATTTCTTATTTTTATGGCTTCTTCTATTGAAACCGGAGGGGCGTGGAGCACCATGGAAGATGTTTCTTTGTGTGAGGCTTGGCTCCGAGTTTGTCATTGTCCCTTGACAGGCAATGAGATGAAATTTTTCCATATGTGGAAAAAA
>NW_007362590.1:37601-48019 GCF_000346735.1 Prunus mume
TTGTTCATGACTAGCAGTTGACTAGTCATATGTGTATTTGGTCAAGGTTTAAAGTGTGTGAAGATTGCTGTGTTGTTGTGTCTTGTTTGTGTGATTAAATTTACCCCTCGTCACCTAAGTACCATTTTCAGTAGCTCAGTTCTCCCAGTCAATGCATGCAATTCTTCCTGCAAGACAATGCATGTCTTCAGTTGTGAATTTTAGACAACCTGAAAAATGGAGATTATAAAGATTAGTCTAAACACAAATTATACTCGCATGTGCACAAGGTCAATCATAATATAGTATGGCAAATATGAGGTCATTTCCACGAGGATTGCATTCAACTACCAATTAGTCTAACCTAACTTACTTCACAAAATACTTTAACTACTCTAATTATATAAACAAGAAATTAAACACGTAGCATACTCACGTAAATACAAAAGGGGGTTTTGAAAGAATGATTTAATTAACAACGAAATTAAAAGACAAAATAAGTAGAAAGTCACGAAACACAAGATGAGAAATTCAAATTGATAAAAGCACTAGGACAATGAGTTCACCACTAATATTCCGATCTAGCCTCTTATTTACCTACCTACTAACTAACCATTTGATGTTGCCGCTTAGTTTTCCTTTTTCATGAATTACCTATGGTATTTAGGCTAACTCGTATATTCCTACATGCAATTTGCCTATGGTATTTATGTCAAATATCAACACATAGAAACTCATTAAGATCAGTGAAAACCTCGAACAAGCATGTAAACCTAGGAGTATGGTATTTATCCTAGACGAATTACATATCCTAATCACAAGAAGCAAGCCTCAAATTAAGTATGGTATTTACTCTCATTTGCATCCGATTAACTCAATTAAAAGTATAGATGGTGATCAAGCATCAAGATAAGAAACCAAGTATTAAGCACAGTGATTAAGAATCCAACAACAAACGACAATCAATAGATAGGTAAAATAAGAAAACTAGATTATCATACTAGGACGACATCATGTCCTAGCAAAAGAAAATTAGTTACACGTAATCATAGAATTCGACATAAACAAAAACATAAGGAAGAAACAATCAAACTTAGCCAATTGTGGTACTCTTCCGGCGTTTCTTCTAGTCTTTGCGTGTCACCCACTTAAGGAGTTGTTTCTCATGCTTAAATAAAACCTAATTAAATCATAAATTCAAAATGGGTAGGTAATTGACTCCTCTTCCTACTTTGACTGAGATAACACTTCAGTTACTTTGCACACACGTTTGGAGTTGTTCCTCTTCCAAGAAAATTTGGCAAAATATGTAAATTATAGATTTTTGTCTTATCTTTCCAACCATATATCACACGCCTCGAGAAAGAATCAGGAAAGTCTTCAAATAGTCATTCTTCCACAGAAGCACAGTTCTAAAGGGATTGCACCTTATGTTGACTTAACTTCAAAGACTGCTCTCATTGGCTGCTCCGAAAATTCTAGAAAAATTCCACAATCATATTCAAGGTCTAAGCTTTCATCTCCAATTGGTCTTGTACTAAAACTCCACCAAAAAGTGGTTCAAAACAAATTACTTGCTCTAGAAAGCTGAAAATTGAGAAAACAAAGTAATAAGTCTTTTTTAAATCAAATTCTCCTACAAAAACTAAGTATAAAGGGTACATAAATGTGTAAGTTTATGGACTTATCCTCTTCTAAACTTAAATAATACGTGTCTTGATTCAATTGCTGCGGGGTTTGAGAGAGATTAACTTCTATAATAAGGGATATTAATTCAAGGTGGAGAAATCCCAACACCCGACATTATGATAGTAAATAAAAATACTTTTGTGTCTAGGCAAATAAAGTTTGCCTACTCTATCGAAGATGCTCGCTCTAATAAGAAGGTGCAAGCCCGTGACACAAGTAGTCACTAAATCCACACAACTTGTATGATGTGGAGCCTAAGATTGATAAATATCAACCTCATGTCATGCTTCATGAAAATGATTGGAACCTACTCCCCTTAAAATGAGAGTTTGGGTGGGCATTGTGCTTCTTTGGTGTGGGCTCGATTCATCAAATTTTGTCAGAGGACTGAGGACTGGGGAGAGGTGGGAGAAAATTTTATATGTTTCGAGTACACCACGTGGCTGGTGTACTATCCAATAAACATAGGACATGTGGAATTATTGTCTAACTTACTGCATTTGTTTTTATAACATGTGGCGGGCTACATTGCAAATATTCCATATGTCTTCCGTCTATTGGATGGTACACCAGCCACATGGTGTACCCGAAACACCCAAAAATTACTCGAGAGGTGGGGGTTTTTTTTTACGGAGAGGTTGATCCAGGAGGATCTATTAACAAAAATAAACATAATATTATATAATTATAATTATATTATATTATTAAATTATTTAAAACCCTAATGGTTTATAACGAATTGTTATAAACCATAAAAAGTTAATGGTTTCAAAATGAGTATGATTTTAGGCCATTCATTCTTTATGGCTTAAAATAATTTACTATTTTAGTTTAGTTAATTTTAGCAACCAAACCTTGTATAAATACGTAGGTTATTCATTGAAATGAAACAAGCAATTCTAAAAGCAGAACTCAAAGCAGTTCCTTAGCTTCTTCCTTTTGTTTCTCTAATTGTCTTAAAATTCCTCTCGTTCCTTTATTCCTATAAACTAGGAATTCATAGTTCTATCGACTAGAAGTTTTGGATCAAGTGGTATCAGAGCACCAGATCCGAGTGGGTGACGGTGGTTTATGGTCTTAACTCGCAACCAACGCAAAGCTTCTGGAGAATAACTTTTAGGTCCTTTGCTCGTACACCGAAAGCCAAGGTCCAAGAGAGGCAATATGACTGGAGAAAACAAACAGGATACATCTAAAGATGGCGATCGCATCACTAAACTTGAGCAACAAGGAAAAACTTGTCTGCATCAATCCTTAAACTCGTGGAGAGTTTGAAGACTGGAAAATCTTCATGTCCATCAACTTCATCTGAGCCTGATCAAAAACTCAAGAAAAAGGTTATTGAGGATAACGAAGATGAAGACGACATACAAGCTGATCTAATGAAAAAGGAAGCTGAATCAGGTGACAATAAAAATTCTATTGATACCTTAAAGATTGATTTTAAGGTTGACATCCCTATAAATAAAGGAGATGTTGATCCTGAAAAGCTAGATAACTGGATAGACACATTAGAAACTTATTTCACATTTTATAAGTATTCTAATGTGCAAAAAATAAAATTTGCGAGTTTGAAACTTTCAAGCCATGCCTTTACATGGTGGAAGTCCTATCAGAGACGGTATGATGTCTCAGAATTGACTTGAAAGAACTGCACGCAATTTATTTTTTTTTCTAATTTTTTGTTCCATGTATGCCGACTAGTTAATTCAACATATTTAAGATAAATGCTATTCGTAAAATAAATATAAAAATAAGTATTTAAAAGTCTATAAAACTCTATGACAAAAGTATATGAAAGTTTATCACTTCACTTTATAAAGTATGTAAAAGTCATTAAAAAAAAGTCTTTCAAAGTTAGAATTGGATACACCCCCCTAAATATGTATTTGGCGCCAAATACTTGCATATATGTATTTTGCGCAACGAACAAATTACTCGTTGCAACAGTTACAATTCTGAGCGACAAAATGTGCCTCTCGTTGCGTAAAGTTGTAATTTCGTGCGACAACTGCAATTGTCGCCTCGTAAAGTTCAATTTTGTGAGACGATTTTATTTCTCGTCGCGCAAATATATGTATATTAATTGTAATATAATATATATACACATATATTTATATATTATATTATATTATAAATATACATATATATTTTTAAAATTGTCGATCGAATTGGTTCATTGTATTCATATAGGGTCAAGGAGAGTAGCTGTAAAAAATCATCAAAATCGGAGTTAAAATAACCGTTAAATCGTGAATTTTCATTTTTAACCGTCGAAAAGTTTTGTCCCCTTACTTGATCTCTGAATGTTTGTTTTTTCCGATTTTTGGCATATATGATCTCGAAATATAAACAAACAAGTTTGATGGTTGGATCATTGAAACTAGTTTCGTAGAATGCGTATGCCATGAAAATAATATAGTCACCAACAATTAAGAGTTTATTTATACTTTCGTTAAATATAACATAAGATGTTGTGGTATCCACTAGTGTAAAGATCTTAAATTAAAGATCAAATTGAGTCATTGTATTTATATAGGGTCAAGGAGTGTAGCTGTAAAAAAAAAAATCATCAAAATCGGTGTTAAAATAACCGTTAAATTGTGACTTTTCATTTATAACTGTCGAAAAGTTTTGTCACATTACTTGATCTCTGAATGTTTATTTTTTCCGATTTTTGGCTTATATGATCTCGAAGTATAAACAAACAAGTTTGACGGTTGGATCATTGAAACTAGATACCAATTAGATACATTTATACATATACAGAAAAAAGGGTTCCCGTAAATAAACAAACTTTGCGTGACGAAAGAAGCCATTGGTTGCACAAAACTTTGCAGGACGTAGTGTTATGCCATGCAAAAGCTCTTTGAGCGACGTAAAGACTTCCAGTGTCGCACAACATACATTTGAGTGACAACTGGGCATCCTATGCACAATATTAAAATTTTCGAGGGTTTAGGGTCTAGGATTTAGGGTGTAGGGATTGCGCGACGAAAATGCGTTCATGCGTCGCGCAATATCGGTCAGACCTTTCACTTTCTCTCTCTCCCCCAAAACCCTTAACCCTAAATTTTGGCGGAATCACAACCTTGCATGACGGTTTGGTTTGATTGTCGTGCAAAGGCCATAAAGTACAACCTTGGTTAACGCTGTAGTGTATTCGTAGCGAAAGGTTGATCAAACCTTTGACTTCCTCTCTATCCTTCTAAATCCTAAATCCCAAATTTTGACGGAATCACAACCCTGCGCGACGGTTTGGTTTGATCGTCACGCAAAGTCTATAAAGTACAACCTTGCTCGATGCTGTAGTGTATTCATTGCGCAAGGTCGATCAGACCCTTCACTTCCTCTCTATACTTCTAAACCTTAAACCCCAAATTTTGGCAGAATAACAACCTTGCGCGACAGTTTGGTTTAATCGTTGCGCAATGTAATGAAAATATGGGGGGGGGGGGGGGGGATTTACCCTTCGCGGTGTTTTGTTTTTCCCGTAAGGTCGATTAAACATACCTTGAGCGACGATTTGCTGTATTCTTCGCGCAAGATCGATTAAATTTTCAAAAAAAACGCAACAGCCTTCCTTCTTCCTTACTTTCTCTCTCTGCCCTAAGCTTTCTCTCTCTCCGCTGTCACCTCATCCCACTACTCCTTCGAAAAAAGGATCGGGCCGCCACAACCTTCGAAGCCCAGACCTTCCCCGTCGTCACCGTCGCGCCCGTAGACGGAATTTGCTTGGTTTTCACAAAATCTTCGCCAGCCTCATTCTCTCTCCTCTGGCCACCACATCCGACACCTGAGGTATGATTTATGGACTATTTTTTGTACTATAGCTGATGGTTATGTAGGATTTGATTAATTGTCGCAGTAGGTATCTAGAATTTAAATCCTAGGTTTTGGCTGGTTTTTGATGTTTGGAACATAGAACAAAAGTGGCTCCAATTGATGTTTTGAACCTAGGGAAGGAACCTTGGCCCTTAGTTTTTTGAATTTTCCGGCGATTGTTATCGCTTTGGACACCCATGTGCTGCCAGCGCATGTGGCGGCGCGTGGGTTACTGTAGCAGTGGGACATTGGGTCCCAGTGCAATCCCCTAGTTGTCACGAGTGCATAGGTGCGCTCGGATTTGAATTTGGTTACCGTTTGAGTCTCGAACGGATTTCGCCTATCATGCAATTTCCGAGTTTGATATGTTCGGACCGTTGGATCGAACTCAAACTCACATATGTTGTACCTTGTATTTCTAGAATCCTGTAGGATTCGACGGATCGTGGATTGGAGTCCCAAATACTTCGAAATTGCAAACCCTAGGTCAAGCTATGCTTTTAATTAATTAGTTAAGATTCTTAATGAAATTGTATGTGCTTAGAATTATATATTCGTAAATTGTATTACTTTGTATGTGTATTGATGAAATTTTGCAGATGTCAAACCTTATTAGAAGTCGTAAGACGGTGACGACTGCACAGAGTTCGCCTCCCCCGGCTCAGCCTTCATCTGTTACCACTGCTCCATCACTGATGGACCACTTGCCAGTTGGTCCCATGGGTTTCCAGGCGCTTGCGTCATCAGCTTCATCGGTGGCGCAGCCTGCTAGCGCTAGGCGTCGTCACCGGCCCGCCAGCACCACCGACACCACATCAATAGACGTTACTAGTGCGTCTGGGTCACAGCCAGGTATAGATTTCCTTCAACTCCAGTTTTTTTTTTGGTGTATTTAATAGTTAAATGTGTTATTTATTTAACGTTAATTTCATATTTCTTTGCAGCCAAGAAGAACACTCTAGGGCCGTGTCGGCAGTTGAAAACGGCGAAGGTCACCCAAGTGACCAACATTCGTATCAACATCGGATACGACGGGAGGCTTCAGGCTGCACCAAAGGCGGAGTTGCATAGCTCATTGGCCCACGACATTGGTCACGTCGTTCGGACCCATTGCCCGATGCAATGGAAGTCTTCAAAGGTCATGCCTGACGAGATCTAGACGGAGGTGCGCGGGTAGTTGTCGGTATGTATCCTACCTTTTAATTCTTTTTCTTTCAAACTTTATTGCAGACGAACTACAACTTAGAAGACCTCGACGACAAGTCGTTGGCATACGTCAACAGACTCTTCGCTGAGAGGTACAAGTAGTGGAAGACCGACTTACACCACTATTTTCCCTGAAAAATCCCTTTACAATAATTAATACTACGTTAAGAAAGGGTTTGCTTATATATTCAATGAATTATATTCTATTCCCCTCTCACTCTCTCCCTGTCGCTGCTCACTCTCTGATACTTCTCTCTCTCTCTCTCCCTACCTCTGTCTAGATACAGATGGCTGACCCGATCGCTGAAGACTTTGATCCGCCACAGAAACCCAAGATAAACAAATTCGCCATTGCCTGCTCACTTATGGCTTGCACGACATCAATTTTACACGGCTACGGTAATTATCCTATTAGCACTCGAAATCGTTTTCTCTTACTTTTTTTCTTATCTTAATTTTGCAAGAAAAAATTGTTGGTTTTGGAGTGCATGAACTGAGCGTGGTCACTTTTGTTTACAGATATTGGTGTGATGAGTGGGGCGTACCTCTTCATCAAAGATGACCTCAAAATCAACGACCTCCAGATTCAAATATTTACCGGCACATTGAACATCTACTCTGTCATCGGCTCCGCCTTGGCCGGCAGAACCTCCGATTGGATCGGGCGCCAGTACACCGCCGTCCTCTCCGGAGCCATCTTCTTTGTTGGAGCTATCCTCATGGGCGTAGCCCCGGGCTACGCCTTCCTTATGTTCGGCCGGTTCGTTGCTGGAATAGGTGTTGGCTACGGTCTCATGATCTCTCCGGTCTACACCGCCGAGATCGCTCCGACTTTGTCCCGTGGCTTCCTCACATCTTTCCCTGAGGTTTGTTTTCTTTCCTTATTTGTTTATTTATCTTTTGTTTTTGTTTTTGAGCCCGAAACAAAACTAAGCTGGTTTCATGTGAAACAAAAGTAGGAAGTGTTTGTTTCCTCACTTGTGAAATCATCACTTGTTTCCTCACAAAAGTAGGAAGTGGTTGTATGAGTTTTTTTGGCAAGTGTTTTATGACTTTCTGTGGTTTATAGGTGTGGAATTTATACTAATTTATTTGGATAAATATGTACAGGTGTTCGTCAATATTGGATATAGGTCCCTGGCTTTATTTGATTTATTTGGATAAATATGTACAGGTATTCCTCAATATTGGCATATTATTGGGGTACGTCTCCAACTGCGTCTTCTCCAAGCTCCCAGCTAACCTCTCTTGGAGGGTCATGCTCGGCATCGGCGCCCTTCCAGCCATTATTGTCGCCATCGGCGTCTTAGCCGTGCCAGAGTCGCCGCGTTGGCTCGTCATGCAGGGGCGACTTGGGGACGCCAAACGCGTCCTCGACAAAACCTCAGCCTCCAAGGAAGAGGCTCAGTTGACGCTAGACGGCATCAAAGAAGCCGCAGGCATCGCCAAAGAGCTAGACGACGACGTTGTTCCGGTCTCAAAGAAAAGCGATGGTGAAGGCGTATGGAAAGACTTGATCTTGCACCCGACGCCAGCCGTTCGCCACATTTTGATCGCAGCCCTCGGCATCCACTTCTTCCAACAAGCTTCGGGCATAGACTCTGTCTTCCAGTACAGCCCCAGGATCTTCGAGAAGGCGGGGATCAAATCTTACGACCACAAGCTCCTTGCAACCGTGGCCATTGGATTTGTCAAGACCATTGCCATCTTGGTCGCCACGTTTTTACTTGATCGGTTCGGGCGGCGCCGGTTGCTTTTGTCCAGCGTGGCTGGGATGATATTTTCACTCGTGTGCCTCGGGGTGGGCCTCACGATCATCGATCATCACCGCGGCACGGTCCCGTGGGCCATCGCATTGTGCATCACCATGGTGTTATTTAACGTTGTGTTCTTCTCGATTGGGTTGGGGCCCATAACATGGGTTTATAGCTCTGAGATCTTCCCGCTGAAGCTACGGGCGCAAGGAGCTAGTATGGGAGTGGCCGTCAACAGGATAACAAGTGGGGTCATATCCATGACTTTTCTCTCACTATACAAGGCCATTACGATTGGTGGGTCCTTCTTTCTCTACGCAGGGATTGCTGCGGTGAGTTGGGTCTTCTTTTATATGTTGCTCCCCGAAACCAGGGGAAGAACCCTTGAAGACATAGAGGTGCTGTTTGGTAAATATCACAGGTGGAAAAAAGCGAATGCCGTGCTCAAGCAGAGCAAGCAAGGCGATGGTGACGAAAACAAAAGTCAAGTCAACTAGGATTTACAGTCCAGTCCACTAGGGTTTACTAGGGATTTTTATTATTACCAGTAGGATTTAAATACTGTTCTTTGTATTTTAGTATAAATCTTTTCTATGTAATGGAGAAAATAAATTTTATTCTTATTAATAGCTCAACAAGGACCTATAACAATAATTGATATTGACACCCAACCATCATTCATGTTATTGGGAAAAAAATTACATATATATACCTTATCTTTTGTTTTTTTTATAATAGGCGATAAAATATTATTGACGTGAAACAACTAGTACAACAAGTTTGATTTCATATTAAGAGCCAATGACAGTTTCTTAATCATGAATTACAATCCTCATGCAATATATTGAAAATAAAATAAAATCAGGATTGTAAGTATGACGAATATGAGTAATACCTTACCAAGTGACCTAGAGAGCATCAGTTTCAAACCAATTTTATTGCAGTCAAAGCCTCCACTTATGATGCAGAGAATACATTATCTACTTTAAAACCATCACCCGCCACAAACTTGTAGCGCAGAGAATGCATTATCCATTTTAATTGTTCTTGACTCTCCATCAGTCAACCTGTCTGCCAGCCCACCCCCATCTGATCCCACACAATCTGACCCAACACAACCTTTCTCCCCTGCTCCAACAGACGCCATTATTCACTACTACAAAAAAGGAAAAACACGACGGGAATTCACCGTCGTGTATTCTGTTTTCAAATGGTCGTGGAATCCACCGACATCTTTTCCATAACAAAACCACGACGGTGAATAACCGTCGTTGTTAAAACAAAAAACGTCATCAAAAAATCAAAACCGACGTCTTTATGCTGCAAAAAGAGATAAAAAAACAGTCGAGGATAAGAATAGACGACCAACTCCAACAAAAAAACGTCGTTAAAAAGGAAACATATGACATATATTAACAGAACATGGCCGTTAAATAAATATTTAACGACAAATATAAATATGACGTCTTTACAATCATAATAGACGACGTTATTGGCACCTACTACGTCACAACATTTCCAACAACCGTCGTAAAATAAATTTTCCACTTCAATTTTTTCTATGAATTATGACGTAGAAATAGATGTCAGGGTCATTACTTACGACACATGTATTTACAGAGACGACGTTGAAATGAATAAACAACGTCGGTTCCAAATAAATGAGAGCCGTATTACAGAATTTATACGTCATATTTTGAAAATAAACGACGTGGAAAAAATGATGGGGTCATTAATTACGACACAGTAATATATAAGGACGACGTTGTCGTCTATATACGACGTCGGTACCATGAAAAGTATCGTCGTCTTTAATAATTTATACGTCTTTATTAATAAAACTGACGTCGTCTAATTCATATATTTTAACGTCGACAAATTTAATGAACTTCAAATACCGTCATAAAATATATTTTCCACTTCGATTTTTCTAGGAATTCTGACGTGGAAATAGATGTCAGGGTC